>VWZX01009982.1:271114-337048 GCA_013399015.1 Galbula dea
GGTTTCCCCAGATTTCTCAGCTGATAGAGTATCCAGCACAAGGCCAGGATGTGACAACTGTGCAGGCAGGAGCTCAGTACAAATGGGTTACACCAAGGCCATTTAAAAAGGGCTGACTCAGCACCTTAGCCATGCAATACTAACTAGTCATATACATGCTCCTCTTCAGTCAACACTCCTTAGCTTTGGAAATGATTCAATGCATGTCAATTCAAGTCCCTGAAGAAGAACTCAATTTACACGAACCAGCATGGAGGTTATACAAAGAGAACTTAAAACTTCAGCAAAACATAATTTACACTGTGCGAGATGATTTAGAAACAGTGACATGCTTCATTAATGACTTTTCCAAGGGGTAGAATACTCATCACTGACATCAGTCAATAGAAGAGACAAAGTTTACCTTAAACATCTTATGAAAAAAAATAAAACAGACAAAAAATAAAAAAATGTTGTGTTTCCTCTTGTCTTTAAACACACCAAAACCTTTACAAGATGACAGAACTCAGGCTGCTTCAAAGCTCTATTTCTTGGTTGTGTAATGGTTTGACCCAGGCTTTTCCTGGTAACCAGTTTGTAACCAGGGAAGTGATCATGTTTACCCAGTATTCCACACGATTTTACATAACTGTGGGTATAAATACAGAGGGGGAGAGGCCCTCGATCTCTTTTGCCTTCCGGTGGATCCGAGGACGCAGGTTCTCTGCTATCGGTCTCACCCGTGGGAGGAGTCAAGCCTTGCAGGCCTTGTAGGCCTTGAGAGGCAGCTGTTGCTGGCGTTGGTCAGTGCGACTCTGCTATCTTAAGGAGAGTTGTAAGATTCTGTTTTCATTAGTCCTATCCTGGGTTTCGAGTGTACATACCTGTTTTAGTTTCCCTTTTCCCTTTTTCCCCTTTTTCCCCTTTTTCCTTCCCTTTTCCCTTTCCCTTGGGGGGTTCCCTCTAATGTGTACATAGTATTTTAATTGTATATAACTGCTATATATATAAGTACTTTTGATGTAGTTCGAGTTGTTTGGGGCTCTTTAGTTTCTCTCGTAGTTTTTTTTTAGGACCCTGAGAGGGAAAGGGAGGGGGAAGGCTTTCACTGTGAGTTTGGGCATTTGGCAGGAAGCCAGGTCCAAACCATCACAGGTTGCTGATCTCTCTCTAACATATTCCAGTTCGGATGTTTTACTACCTTTCAGTAAAAAATGCCCACTTCCATTAAAAATATATTTCTTTTGAAGAAGAATTAAAAGAAAAGCAAACAAGCAAACAAACAAAAAATCCCCACCACATAGCTTTTAACTCCATCTGTCCTCTTTGTACAGCTAGTGGAATGTGGCAGGAGCCTCTCACTCATTCTGCTGCTTCATTAACAGCCAGGAAATTTCACATGCTCCAAATTTCCACAGTATGCCAGTTTGCAAGTCCTTTGCTTAAAGAATTCAGCTCCTGCCATATCCTAATTTTTATGAGAATGCTCACCAAAGATACTGGGTGATTCAGGTAAATAGTTTGAGAACAGTTTGTTTCAGTCTTTAAAGCTATTTTTTTTAGAAATTAACAATAAGGAGATGAAAGTTGTCATCCCTCAGCAGGCATTTTGTCTCCTGTACAAAAGTAAAGGCAAATCCAGTTTGATACAAAAAATATACAACTGGTGGAGGAACTATTTACCTCTTCAAGAGAGGCTGGTTCCTGGCAGAGTAGTGCAGGCAATCTCCTAGTACGATCGTCTAGACAAGCTAAAGTATCTAGCAATCAACTTCTCTTCACTGATGAATCATCTTTATTTAAACAGAAACCCAAAAAAGAATCAGAAAGCAATACACCTCAATCACACTGCTGAAGCTGGCAGGAGGCCTTTCAAGTGTATTTTTGAAAAACAGTGGAAAGACACAGAAAAAGCAATAAACATTTAGTAGCTTAGTAGACTGCTACAAAAAAGTAGCTTGCAACCCGATCAGGGAAAAGAGAAGAGAATACAAACAGAAGCAAGTTCACACACTATGTATCCTTCTTCATTCAGACCACCTTACTCCCTTTGGGCACATGTTAAGTGCATGTACTGCATGTACAAACCACATGACAAAACGTGCAGAGCGATGTACTTGAGTCTGTATTACTTACACAAACACCAAGTGAGGGAATTCCGTGGTGGTTAGACAATAAGGTTAAGAAAATAAATTTCTTAGGATTCTCAAACCAAGGAATCAAAAAATAACTATGCTATTTTTCTTTCCTGGTCAACCTCAAGTAGAAATGAATGGTTTATGTTCATTTCTTCTATGGATTGAGATATGTTATTTTTGAGCATGTTTAGTCAACAGATAACTTCTTTACAGCAGAGCATGTATTTAAATTATCACTAAATACAGCTTCTAAAATTATATCAACTGAATTTTTTTGTTGAGACAGCACAATCTTAAATTCTGATTATTTTATGGGACCATAAAAGAATAAGATTTCAGAGAATCACAGAATGGTAGAGCTTGGAAGGGACCTCTGGGAATCATCATCTTCCAACACCCCTGCCAAAGCAGGTTCACCTAAATCAGGTTGCATAGGAACATGTCCAGGCAGCTTTTGAATATATCCAGAGAAGTAAACTCCACAACCTCTCTGGGCAGCCTCTTCCAGTACTCTGTCACCCTACCAGGAAAGAATTTTTTCCTTATGTTACAGTGGAACTTTCTGTGTTCTAGGTTGTGCCAATTACCCCTCATCCAGTCACCAGGCAACTGTGAAAAGAGTCTAGCACCATCCTCTTGACACCCTTTAGAGACTGAGAACATCCTCTCCCAGTCTTCTCCAGGCTAAACAGACACAGGTCCCTCTACCATTCCTGGTAAGACAGAAGCTCCAGTCCCCTCATCATCTTTGTAGCCTTCTGCTGGATTCACTCCAGTCAGTTCCTTGTCTCTCTTGAACTGGGGAGCCCAGAACTGGACACAATACTCCAGATGTGGCCTCACTAGGGCAGAGTAGAGGGGGAGGAGACTTTTCTTAATAAACTCCAGGAGTCCACTGGCCTTTTTGGCCAGAAGGGCACACTGCTGACTCACGATGAACTTACTGTCCACCAGGATTCCCAGGTTCTTCTCTACAGAGCTGCTTTCCAGCAGGTCAATCTCTAACCTGTAGTGGTGCATGTGATTATTCCTCCCTAGGTGCAGGACTCTACATTTCGTGGAACTGCACAAGGTTTCTTTCTGCCCAGTTCTCCACCCTGTCCAGGTCTCACCGAATGGCAGCACAACCTTCTGGTGTGTCAGCCACTTCTCTCACTTTTGTATCATTAGAAAACTTGCTGAGGGTATCTTCTATCCCTTCATCCAGGTCACTGATTGTGGGAGAACGCCCAGATTACAAGAAGTGGAAGGAGAACATCTAGAACCAGGATTTTACGGTGGCTTCTTCCCAGGATCACCACACCTGGAGCTGCACGAGTTCTCCCGCGGGTTGCGAAACTCTTGTACGGTTTTTTCTTATAAGCCTCTGTTACCCCTTCCCTAGTCCACGTGGACCCCCTGGGCGGCGACATGTTGCCTTCCCCCTTGAACCAGTCCCCTGCCCCTGTCGAACCTCATTGGCTACACTCCCTTCTTCCTGTGTTACCCCCCAATCACATTCCCTTTTGTTAAACCCTTCCTGGGGGAGTATAAAAGCCCCGGGAGGTTTGAATAAATCACTTTTCGCCCCTGGACCTCAGAGACTACACTTGTGATTCTTTCCACCCCAAGGAGGGAAGGTGCTCACAGGAGAACATCATCTCAGAGACACAGCTGGCGGGGAGTCACCAGGAATCAATCCTGTCAACTGATGAAGATGTTGAACAAGACTGGACACATTCTGACCTCTGAGGAACACCACTAGGCTACAGGCCTCCAAATAGACTCAGCACCACTGATCACAACCCTCTGAGCTCTGTCCTTCAGCCAGTTCTCCACCTACTTTACTGTCCACTTGCACACTTGCACCTTTCTTTCCCCCAATTCTCTAAGTTGCACATGATTTATAACGTGTTGACTCTAACACCTTTACTGGACTTACACTTGAATCCTAGGAGACTGATTTATTTATTTAAACATTTTTTTTTTTGGGGGGGGGGGCAGTGGGTGTTTTTTGTTTTTCTTCTTAGCTTGAATTTCAACAGCCTAGCACACCTTTGCACACTTGGAGGCAGGCTCCTCTCCTTGTGAGAGAAAGGAACTTAAAAGAATCATAGAACTATCACCACTGGAAATGACCTTCAAGATCATCATAGAATCAAGATCATCAAGTCCAACCGAAAAGAGAGACAATGCATCATCACAGTTAGCCTGCTTTTACATAAATCTGATCTCAGTGATATTCCCCACCAAATTTAAATAATGAGAAAAATAAATTTCCATCTTCCAAGGGAGAAAAGTGTCTTATTCTACTCTAGGGAAGGCTTATGACAATAGATTTAAGAGCTGAAATATTTTCATATCTATAGTAGACTTTCTTATTCATTATAGAGAGAAGGTGCATTATGGATTCCTAATATTAATTATGCAGATAAACAAATCACAATGTAATTATTATTAGTGTGTATGGAAGACATAAAATGAAAGAGATTTTTAGACCATGTCAAAAAGCATTTGAAAGTGCATGTATCTCCCATGCCTCTGCAACTTCTCTTCCCTTTTCCACTAGCAAACAAAGTACTTGAGTAAAGGTTCCCAACTGCTGGGAGAAACTCTTCCTATTCAATATGAGGAGATACATCATGATGTTTCTACTAAAACTATTAGAAGGGAAAAACAGTGATAGAAATAGTAAATGCCTGTCTACAAAGATAGCTTGACAGGATCATCACCTAAGTGAGCAGTTTTTGATGGGCAGTGGGAAAGAGAGTAAGCTGTTTCAGGAGATACACTCCCTTTCCATATTTCACCATGACAACTCCCAGGGCCTACTTTTTCTTTCTATTAGTTTTTTGCAGCTGTTCACCCATACGTTACACCAGATTCTCACTCCATTAGTTTTATATAATAGTTTATACTCCATCTACCATGCTTCTCAAAGGAAGACAAATCAAAAAATTACATTGCTATTTTGGCACTTCAGAAACTACAAAAAAAGCCTTTAGTCAGCTATAAATAAAACAAAAGAGTTGGTATCTCTGTAAAGTTAGTACTGAGTTTACAAGCTTTAAAGTGCCTATCACTTAATACCACTCAGCCTTGGTTGATGTTCAGCATCCCACACAGCATTTAGCTCTGGTGGGCCTAATATTACAGTAAGATGACTTTACAGAATGGGATATTAATGCAGCATTCAAATGAAAGGGTTTGTAGCTGTTTAGAATTTATTTCAGGCCTCTGTGTTGGTTTAGCAGCACTAGTAATGTCAAGAGATGCAGAAGGTACTTTTCTACAGGCATTCATGAAGTAGGTATCTGCCGCACGAGGAATACAGAAATCAGGAAGAGGGCTGGTTAAATCCTGCCAACTCCTACTGCAGGTTTCTTTCACAGAATAGCTCCTCTCACACACATCTCTTCTTTTATACCTTGAGAGGCCAAGTAGCCCATTCCTAACATAGAGATTCAAAAACATAGCTTTCAGTCATTTTTTCCTTCAGTCTCATAACTTCTGTTTTCCCTTAACAAGCAGTGCTGCTACAAGTCAGTCCCTATGTGCCCACAACAGTTTGTTATCTAGCTACAACATACTGCATACTGCGCTGTCAATATGTTTCTACATGTACTTTCTAAGATTTACTGGTGATTCCCCACAGATTATTGTGGTGAGTATGAACTTCAGCTTGTCAGAACATTTTTAAGTGAAGGAAAACTTTTCAAGATATGTCAGTTCATAAAAGCTAAGGTATGTCATGGATACGTGATATTTTTACCACAAAGGTGAAGAGGGAGTCTGGCACTGAAAATCTTAATAACTCTCATATTAACAACCTGACAATAACTTACATATAATTGTATTTCCCACATATTTACAGCAAAAGGAAATGGTTTTGTTCAGTAAACTCTGTGACACTATCTCTGGCTACATCAAAAGATGTAACCAAAACAAGGTGACAGAGGAGGTCTCTGTCCCCAAAAATCATTAGCATAGTAACTTAGAACTGGAAGGACATCACTAGAAATTAAAAATGACAGAGAATAATAGCAGTCTAAAAGTAGGACCAGGCTAAATTCAAGCCACCCTCCTAAATGTTGGCCAAATCAGATTTTGAAAGCAACACATTTTTTAATCAACTTTTAGCATGTGGCTCTGCCAATGATTCTCAATTATTTTTATTTGCTTTTACAGTTTCACACACAAAAAAGAAAAAAAAGGTACATGCGGTGACCTCTTAGTTTGTGAATCATTTAAGTGCCGAATTTTCACCGTGCTACTTTTATTTACAACACTGGTTATGTGTCCTATGATAAAAATAACATTTTAAAATTAAATTATACACACAGCACTCATGCTAAGAAAACCAGATATTCCACGAAAATAAATCATATTATTTAGTCCATCAATAAATGAGAGATAAAGGTCCCTCATTCATAACAGACTGATGGATTGGCTCTTCCCAGGTATAGAATGTAACCACGTTAGTTCGTCCTCCAATGTACTGGAAAAGGGGACAGTTGGTACCATTACTCTTTATTAAATAATTAAAATGCCAGAACAAAAATACTTTCTGAGAAAACGCAATATTATTTTCTGAAACTCTATGAAAAGAATGAAAACAAATATTTTTTCAATTAAAATTCAATAAACCCTAATTGATTGGAACAAAAACATTACAGATGTGATTTCTTAGAAAAAGAGGAAGAATGCAATATGTCTGTAATACATCTCAATCCCTACATCCTCAGAGCTACAAAGTATTTGGAACCCGTTCTAAGTTGCGACACTAATTGAAAAAGCTTTAAAAAATAAAAATATGTTATTAAATGCCTCAGGTTTTTATAGACAACACCCTCCAAGTGCTCTTCATTTTCTTCCAACTGTTCCTCAGCAGTCCATCCCACTACTCAAAACAACCACCACATGTATGAAGAGACTGGCTTGACAAAGCAAGGAACTCACAGTGGAGCTCCAATATAGAAAGGCTGTATGTCTGAGATGTCAGCAGGGACAAGGTGACCAAGGAGGGATTTAGAAACACCTCATGGGCATGTAAGTATTATGTCAGGTTAAACAGAGTTCAATGGGAGTTAAAACTTGCTCGGAATGTCAAGGGCAACAAGAGCAGTTTCTATTGCTAAATAGCAATGAAAGGTCAAACAGGGAAAATACAAGCCTCTTGCTGAATTGGGCAGGTGATCTAGTGCTAGCAGACACAGATGACATTGAGGGACTCAATACCTCCTTTGCTTCAGTCTTCACCAAGAAGGTCTCAAAGGCATCTAGTGTTTACGAACTACCAGCAGTAGATACAGTCTGAGTCAGGGATGATATGCAAAATCTCAACATATATAAATCCACAGGATCAGACAAGATCCATCCACAAACACTGAAGTAACTGGACACTCTTCATCTTTGAGAAGTCACAGAGATGAAGAAAGATCCTCAGTAACTGCAGGGAAACAAATGTGGGAACTACAGGCCAGATAATCTCACTTAAGTTCCTGGGAGAATTACAGTTAGTCCTCTTGGAATGCACTTTTCTAGACATACGGAGAAGAAGGCAGCGACTGAGAACAGTCAGCATGGATTTGCCAAGGGTAACTCATTCCTGTTCAGCCCAATTGCCTTCACAATAAAATCACTAGTTTTAATGATGAGGGAAGAGCAAGGGATGCCATTTATCTCAAGGATTTCAATACTGTCTCATGGCAAGTTAGGATGTTACAGTCTGTCTCTTGGGTAAAAAGGTAATTGGACAATCAAACCTA
The DNA here is from genome assembly GCA_013399015.1 of Galbula dea. Lineage (NCBI taxonomy): Eukaryota > Metazoa > Chordata > Aves > Piciformes > Galbulidae > Galbula > Galbula dea. The sequence goes on from VWZX01009982.1 coordinate 278,979, forward strand.
GAGGGTAACTGTTTAATGGACCTTACTTCACCATGAGCCCAGTAATGTGGAATATCACAAGGGCTGATGATCCTGGGACTGGTCCTGATTAACACCTTAATCAACAACCAAGGGGAGAGAGAAAACAGAGTGCAGTCTGTAAGGTCTGCAGATAACAACAAATTCAGAGAAACAACTGATGAGCCTAAGGGCAGGGTTGCCACCCATCATGGACCTAGATGGGCTGGAGGAATGAGTCAAGAGCAACCTCATGAAATCAAGTGTGCACATGCAAAGTTCTGTACCTGTACCAGGAAAGCAACAACCCCATCTATGCAACAGTACAGGCTAGTTTTAATCACAAAGAAAAGTGAGCCACTCACACTTAAATAACATATTCAGCACCAAACTGTGAACAAACTTTGCAAGTTCATCTGTATTTAACTTGTATACAATACTGTCCAGGTTGCTATATAACACCAGTGAATGCACTGGTTTTTTTCTCCTTTATACATTACAACCAGAGGTTTTCATTAAGAAATTACACAATGCTTAGCCTACTTCTGGAAAAGGTTTTTATGCTTACCCCTTACCTTTGTATGCAATAACTGGGTGCTCAGCATTGTGGCAGTGGGTATCTTCTGTTGTTGTTGGCTCCAGTATTCCTAATACCCCAAGTCCCGCAAACAGCAGTGAAAGGAGGCAGGTTCCTTTCATGGTGGTCATGCTGTTCTCCACAGCAGTCACTTCTTTTAACTGGCTACTCTTCTTGCACTCATGTGGGGAAAGCACCTAAAGAATTCAAAGGAATTTACTCAAGCACAAAGGCAAATCACAGAAAAAAAATACAATTCTTGATGTTTAAAACAAAACAAAACAACACTGTTTTCTGTCTGTGTACTATTTGACTCCTCAGAAGTATGCTCTCAGCTGCTTCTCTAATTACTTCATAAACTTAACAACAGTTAGACAATTCAGAAATATTGATTTCTTTTATTACCTAGCAGGATTCAGAACCTGTTACTCATTTCTCTCCCTCTTCTACTTTAAAGTTTCATTTTGTAACACGCGTGGGGAAAATACTGTACTGCAACATTTCTTTGTTTTTATTTTTTTTTCATTACAGCAAATAAGTTTAACTCTATGTTCCACGTTCCCTTGGTTCCAGTGCCATTCACTCTGACTTTCTCACAAAGGAAAGAGTGCTTTGATTCCTTGTGAGACAAGGCAAGAAAGGAACTGCTACTTCACGTTACTGACTGCTCTGACAAAACAATAACCCGCCCAGAGCATGTATTTTTTGTTAGTTCCTAGAGTATGTATAGCACATCACAGAAAACTGTAGGACAAGGTCCACCTCAATGCTCTGACAACATACTTTTGCTTTGCAGGAGGGAGGGTCACTGGTTCTGGCAGTGGCTTAATCCCTACCCATTTGCCAAGACTGATGAGAAGGTTGCATATGGCAGATTCTAATGCTGAAGACCCTTTTTGACTAAAATCTACACATCAATCAATGATGTAATGGTTTTCATCCAGTACCAGAATAACATTGAAGTTTCAACTCCCTGATCTTTTGATACATCCAGTAACCAGACACTTATTTAAATACAACAGAACACTGAGGGTGTCAATATCATTTTAGATCCAACCCAATTGCTTTAGCTTTATTATAACAAACATTTCAAGCAGTAATAACCTAATACTGCAACCCAAAAAATAATCAGCAATATTGACTTCTAATTCCTTTGATCTCACTGAACTGCACTTTGCTGTTTAATAATGTAGAAAGTTTCTACTTGTTTTACAATAAACATCTTATACACATGAAACAAAGGGCTGTTAATTAAGACACTACACAGTAAGACCAGTGTATTTTAAAAGCTACCCTCAGAAAGCAGAATGGACAGTAAACTCTGCTCCCTAATGTTAGTGTAGGACCAGCCATCAGAAGATGAACTGCTCTTTTCTTACCACTTTATTTTGCTGTCTTTAGAAGCCTTCCAGCTAAGACCTAGACACATCTAATCCTCATTAATGTAAACTAAAATAAAAAGATCAAAGACATCATTCATCTGAGCAGTATATAAATTTAAATAGTCAAATTTAACTTCTCTGCTAAATTTGTTTCAGAAAAAAAGGAGGGAAGCTTCTATTCATTTAAATTCATTTTCCTACTTTAGTACTTAGTTTACCTTATGATGTCATCTACCAATATGAGTCTGTTGCTATAAACTGCTCGTGGCTCACATTAGAAGTATCTGCTTCTAGAAATTCTGTGCACGTGCATAGATAGGGACATTATCACCCATATGAAGTTTAACAAGGGCAAGTGCTGGATTTTGCTCCTGGGGTGCAGCAACCCTGGATGTACACACAGACTGGGGAATGAGAGGCTGGAGAGCAGCCCCTACAGAGAGGGATCTGAAGGTTCTGGTTGATGGCAAGTTGAACATGAGTCAGCAGTGAGTCCTGGCAGCCAAAAGTGCCAACTGTGTCTTGGGGTGCATCAGACACTGCACTGTTCGCCAGCCAAGGGAGGTGACAGTCCCACTCTACTCTGCACTGTTGTGGCCTCACCTCAAGTATTGCGTGCAGTTTTGGGCATCAAAATATAGGAGGGATATGAAGCTGTTGGAGAGCATCCAAACGAGAGCCACGAATATGGTGAAGGGTCTAGAGAGGAAGCCACATGAGGAACAGCTAAGTTCACTTCGTTTGTTCAGCCTGAAGAAGAAGAGACCAAGGGTAGACCTCACACAATCAGCATAACAAGTGTGAGGAACAAGAACTCACTATCCACTTCACTGCACTATGGTATGCACAGGAGAAAGAGATAGAAGCCTGGAGATTGTACCTATTACACTGCTAGAGTAAAACAAACAAACAAAAAAGTAAAAAAATCCCAACCAAACAAAAACCAAAATACACAAACAAAAAACCCAACAAAAAAAGCCCCAAAGAAAACACACACCTTCAACAGGTACCCACAGCATGAATAGATAACAGACACCTCAGACAAGCCTTCATAACCAAATCCTTTCCCACAGAGTTTGCAGGGGTTAGATTGCTCCCCCCTGTGTATCCTCAAGTAAGGACCACCACACAAGTTCCATCTCTGCCTGAGACACCAGCTGTAAAAGCAAGCCTGCAGAGGCAGCACCTCAACTCTGTACTCACGCAGCTCTGAGTCACTGCAACTGAGAGTCAGAAGTTCTGAAGCAGGCGAAGGAGTTCCTGAAATAGGTCCTTCCCCTTACTCAAACTGCAAATACTGTGCCAAGAAGTAAGTGATGGTTAGCCTGGAGCGTAAGACATAAAAGCCAAGAGAACCTGAAACATAAAAAATTTAGGCTTGTTTCCATGATTTCTGCATAATTTCTATATGTAAATCTATCTTGAAAATGAAGTATAATAGTCAAGTCAAAACACAACCATAACCATAACAAGTGACACTGATAACCTTTTTAACTATTGCTATATATTTGGGAACCAGCACATTGACTTGTATTATTTATATAGTTTTTCTAGCACAGATCTTTATTCAAGTTTCTGAAAAACCACATTTTACAAGTCTGAGGATTAAACAAGAAAAAAAGAGGAGGCAGAATTATAAAATATATTGTATTTCAATATATTATTTCCATATGTAAAGGGTCTTGTGTAGTCTGTCTCCTTCACTTTTCTTTTTTATTTAGCTTGCCTAGAAAAAAAAATGAATGAGGCCCATTAGGTAAAGGTATTATTTTTCACAAATGTAGTATTTTTTCCATCAAAACCCCAGCAATTCAAGATTTTTTTATTTTAGTTGACCCAACAGAAGATCTCTATTGCTAAAAAGTGTGAACTGCTAAGCATGCAAGACATGTAACTGCTACTGCTAGGTCGAAGCAGGTTCACTTAAGAGACTATTCTCTCCAGGTACCAAAGTCATATATTTAAAATTAAATACTCAAGATGTCAGTATTTCTAGATCAGTTAAAATCCACCATGTTGGAAGTAAAATTTACCTTTGAATTATAAACTATATTTTCTTTTGTTTGATTAAAATAAGCTGCTGCTTAAAAAAATGAGTTGCCACACTAACTGCAGCTGTCCAGCAGCAAAGATGCTTTCAAATAATTACCTTTGCTGATTCTCTAAGTGTCAGTTTAATTGCACTTTCAGTGAATGATGAAGTGAACTTCTGTCAACATGAGTATACAAACAGCAGAGTCTGGCATGGTTAAAAAGATGCCAGTTTCAGGATTGGTTCTCAGTATATGCATCCACAAGCAGGTCTGGGGCTTCTTTACATGCACACCAGAATCTGCACTTGCAGATGCTGCTCATGTAACTTGCTGTGGGAGACTTCCCCTGGGCACTTCACTCCACTTCTTGATTTGCAAAATAGTAAAAGTTTGATAAAAATTTACTCATGCAAGCTGATTACTCTGGATAACATGCACCTTTGTGCATAAAGCATGAACATTAAAAAAAGTACTTGTGCAATAAAAGACTATACATTGTATGGGTTCATTAGAACAGAATTGTGAGTCCAAAAAAGGATGATGTCCCATATTGCTACTGTACACAATTAAAAACAGTTAGTAAGAATTATTTCATTTTTGGTTATATTGATTTTATTAAAAATACCTAGTTTGTCTACTCTACTGCTAGTGGCACTTTTTTACAACTTATTAAAAGAATAGAATATTTGCTTCCTGCTGCAAGTGCTGAGCAGACAGAACTGTTGGTTTTCTCTTTAGCAAAAAAAAAAGCTCACATTGTTGTGTACTGTTAGTAAGTACATGGACAAATTGGGGGAAAAAGGTAACAGCAGTCATATGGTCATAAAACTAGAATACATGAACACCACTACAGTGTAGCTCAGTGCCTTTTTCTGTAATGGCTCTTGATTTTTTAAAGCCAAACTCCTCAAATTCATACAAATCATTTGAAAGGAAGATTGCTAGAGAAAGAAATACATAAAAAGGCCCTGTCATCACACATATAAAAATTTTAGCTAAATCCTCATGCAATGTTTCTATTCTTGATTCTCAGACCTGGCAACACCACTAGTGACAAGTCCTGGAGCCCAGAAGGAAAAAGGGGAAGGGATGAAGGTGGCAGGGGCATCAAGAGGGCTGCATCCTTCTAAAGTAACTGTGCCCCCCCTCCTCCAGTGAAAAATGTGAATGCTGAGTGTCAAAGACATTCATATTTCACTTTTATCATGAATGAACTGTGATTATCTTTTTAGTTACCCTTCTAATAATAAACACAAGGTGAACAAATATCAAAACTCATTTAAATGTTGTTTCTAAAAAATCCCAACCAGTTGTTGTTACTACAGTGATTATAATGATCCAGTTCCCTTGTTAAATGCACAAATAAAAGCTATACCTCTTTATAATACAATTACTTTGGAATACATCCCTTAATACAGCTTTAGAAAAAACAATTTGTATACCACTCAGATACACAACTAGAGCACTAGCTCAAAGATCAGCTCATTACAAGATGAAACTGGAGGCTATGGAGCATCTTCGGTGACATAATTTAGCCATACACTATCATCTTTCATCACTGGATCCAGTAATACAGACTGCTTGCTATGTGGCAGAGTAACATATTCTGCTTTGTATTCTCATAAAGTGAGAGTCAGCTCCAATTAACAAACTGATTACTGAGTTCCCTTTTTCAACATTGCCATTCATTTCTGCAGTGGCACGAATTTAAAGATCTGCTAGAGGCAATCTCCCATCAGCTGTCATTGACTAACACAGTTAAAAACCAATCCTTAAATTAATTGTGACATTCTGCCAAAAGTCTGCTAATATCTGTAGCTGATGGTGACAAGTCATACAAAAAGAATCTGTCATCAAAGCTAGTTCTCCAGCACTACTCAAAGAGCTGTGATACTTGTGATTTCCACAAAGGCAGTAGCATGAATGAAGCAAGAAGTTTGTAATAACACCTTAGACCTCATTTATCACATCATAGGCATATCTACCTCATCAGTAAGGCATAGCACCAGTGAACCACAGCTTCCTTGAGCAAGTATCAGCCAACCCAGCAGGTCCACACAGAAGAACACCACAAGCAGCTTAAAGGTAAGAATACCTTAAAGGTAGCCAACACATATTAGCCCATGTTCTAGAAATATCTCAGCTCTTCTTTTTTTCAAATCCCTTTTTCTCTTAGCTATGACTTAGCTCCTGAGCCTTTTTCGTATCCTCTCAAACCCCAGATTCCCACCTCTAGTTTCTTTCCTCTCACAGCTAGTCTGGTCCAATCATCCACAGAACCTTCCCCCATGCATTGCCTGGGACATTCACTGAACTGTGATCCTCAGTTTGGCCATCAGAAGCCAGTCTGAGGTAGCAGAAGGACGGATTATCTCTTCAGACAGACTACAAAGCCACCAGAGATCTTCCTTTACAAAATTACTTTAATGGGGGAAAAAAAAGGTAATCATTTGCAAGTAAAGGTCTGAAGACTGAAGAAAGTTGGAAGAGGAAGTTTAACAGCCAAAGGAAAGGTATGAAGTGAGACAAAATGAACCTGGAGAGGGCAGAAGTGTCAGCTAGTGCAGGAAAATGAAACTGAAAAGGGAAGAACTGTAGCAATTCAGGGTTCTACTCACATATTCCCACATTTCATTTTCTCCTTTCTCTCTATACCACAACTGCCTACCCCTTTTCCAGTTAGTACTATTACTGGCAAACCAAACCCATTTCCTTAGTGCCCAAAAGATGGTCAACACCATCAACATGGCATACAGCACATGCTGTACTGTAATAAAAATATACTTTCAAGAACAGTGAGTAATAGCAATTCAGTAGATGCAGCTGTTACCACAAGATCCTGTTGGTTTTAAAAAATGCCAGAGCCTCAAAATGAGAATGGACAGATCCTTAGAAAAATGATCCAAAGATAATTATAAAATACTTAAGACATCCCCATTTTGCAGTGTGAAATTCAGGAACTTCCTGAGTCTGGTTCTGCAACAACATTCAGGAAAAGTCCCACTAGCTGCTTGCTAGGGTCTTACCCTCTTCCCCAAGACATGTACTGTTTGCTGCTGACAGAAACCAGTTGCTGGGCTGGATGCACCTCTGACCAAGCACAGTCATTCATTCCCATGTTCTGCAAAGATCTGAGCTCTGCACTGCACAGCATTTGAAGATTTTATTTTATTGTCTTGTGTTGCCACACAGCACATACTAGTCTGCATTTACGAGTTATTCATAAAGCCTAGTGAAAAGTGAACATGTGTCTGGATGTAAGGCAAGGAAAATCCATTGCAGTTTTTACAAAGCATGTACTGCAGTACATGAATGGTGAACACACAGAATATAGTGTTCATAGTATTTTTTCTTCAACATTCCCTCACCCATCTAGTAGGAAGGTTTGGAAAGAGATCTGTCTCCTTGTCATAGCTGAGTCAGCAAAGACCTCAATTTCAACAGAATCATGTTGCACTTCCTTACAAACCATCACAAAACATGACACAAACTACATTTCAGAAGTATCTTTCAATTTATCCAGCAATGCTGTTAGTGGCCCTCACACATATGCTTTCCAAATATCCCTGCAACACTCTTGAGAGAGAAATATAATATATAAAACTGTAGACAATAATTTTGAAAGCAACAAGTATTTTCAGAGTAATTCAGCAGTAATGCTGCCCCTCAGAGCAGATGCTATATTACAAATTTCTACATCTCAGGTAATGGAAATTATATGGGAAAAATCTTCTTTACCCATTAAACCTGAATGTAATAAAAGTATGCTAATGCACCTCATTGAACAGGGATTAGTAAGAAAAACAATGACCACACAAAGTATTTTTAAGACTTACTTTCATCATTTTAGTTAGAAAATGCAGTTTCAGTTCATGGCATTGTTTTTTCCTTTGTTTTAAACTACATAATTATGTTAATTTCAGATAACCACACTTTTTTTAGAAGGACAAAAAATTGTTTCCATCTAGAGGGGAACTACTGCAATTATGACATTTTTGAACAACCTTCAAACTCTGTTCTTCCCTAGCTCCAGTGTTAACTTACCTTTTGTAATCTGCTGAAAAAGCATCTGTGCTCCCTGCATAATAAGGAGCTCAACAGGAAAAGTGAACATCGAAATTTCACCACTGGGAATTAGGAATCTATGTGGAACCAAAGTCACAACTACAAGTGACACTTGACTACTCTCTGACTACTAATCTGCATTAACTATGTGCTGAAACTTCACTACACATAAAACAAAAAGTACTCTTGAATTACAAAAGCTAATGCTTTAAAAGCTGGCCACATATCTTGCACTCTACCCAAATCCAAGTACAATGTAGGATGGAAGGAGGAGATGCTCTAGCTAAGGATACCTTGCCATCTTTTCCCTTCACTTTATTATAAACAAACAGTCTTGTACTGGGAACTATATTGAAAGAAAAAAAAATAAAAACAAAAATAAAGGTAAATTTAAAAACATGCCTTGATTGAATGAAAGGCAGCAGTTCAGGGAGGAGATCCATGCAACAGAGCAGCAGAAGACAATGCACTGAGAGGACCATAGGAAAAAAATTATCTAGGAAGAGGGATGTTTTATCAGCTGAGGGGAGAATGAAAAAGATTATTAGAATTTGATGAAAAATTTGTGTAAAATCTTGAAGATGTATAAAAAGTAGTTTGGAGGGAAGGCAGATTTAATGGAAGCAGGTAAAAGAGAGGTAATATGAAAGTAACGCAAGTTTAGCTGTTGCATTCTATACAAACTGGGAAGAGGCAACACAGAAGTTGGAGTACTGAAAGAGTTAAGACATTGGAACAGGCTGCCCAGGAAGGTGGTGGAGTCACAGTCCCTGGAGGTGTTCAAAAAGCATCTAGATGTAGTGCTTAGGGACTTGGTTTAGTCTTAGGGACATGGTTTTATATGATGGTGATAGGTTGATGGTTGGACTTGATGATCTTGGAGGTCTCTTCGAACCTTGATAATTCTGTGATTCTGTGGAGTCGTACATATTGAATAATTAAGAGAGAAGATCATCACATCACAGATTATCACTTTGGCCATCTGGACATACTTTTTTATATTTGTAAACAGTACAGGAAAACATGTCAAAATTTGCATATGAATGTAAAAGAAACCAGAAGGAAGACAGTAATGCAGCAACTTCAAATAGCTGTGTTTTATAAAAATATATTCAATTGAAAACAGTTCTTTACCTTTTGTACATTACTGCACAAAATACTTGATAGTTCTTGGGATTTAGCTTTCATAAGGACATGATAGAATACATTTTTAAATGTTAACCATGAATCTAAAGGACAAAATTTTACTGCTACGACAAAACGATTAGTGGCTATTCTGCACATTAACACTAGGCAAACTTCCAAAATAAAGATTATATTTAAGTAGTCACTACTTAAAAGAACTGCTGGATGAGCTCCAAAGTGTCATGAAATTAGTACTGTAATACAGGCAAATTTACCTTCCTGGTGGATTCAGTCCTGCAATTCTTTGGTGCAGTTTTAAAGACCAGTGGTTATTGAACACATTTCAGCACATACATGGTGGTCACAGCTTTGACAAGCGAAGTACAGCAGAGGAGAATACACTTTTGTATGCCAAATCCATTCACCTCTGAGCACCAATTTGCAAATGCTTTTCAGACTGAACTTCTTCTCAACTCCTAGGCAATTACCAGGTTTTGATTTGTTTCTTCCTATCAATAACCAATATAGTTTCTCTTCACAGCAACGTTTAGCAAACTGATATGAAGGGAGAGGTGAGGCAGTTCAAAGCTCCCATCCCACATCACCACTATGGAACACTCCTGCTTCCCACTTACTTATTCACCCAAAGCTTTTCTATCAAGGTAAGCACTCAAAATATTCACCTCACCAAGCTTTGGAATTCCTCCTTCATTTCTTGGATAAGCAATAGATAGAGTATCCTACAGAGAACACAGAGATGGTGGGCTGAACCCTCCAATGTCTCTGCACTGATTATACAAAATGCCTAGGATAAGTAGGCTGCTTGGCTCATAGGTGCTTTCCTTGCTCTTTAACACTACAACTGCAAAGATAATGATTTAGATCTTTTTACACAGCAGCAAAGCTTTTCCCACACACTTACAAAGATTTAATACACAAATGAAAGTAACATTTAATGTTCCTTCTAGCCCCAAGAATTACAGGCAATAGTGCTCAAAGGGGACCCAGCAATCCACCCAACACACTTCCATACTAGATTTTGCATTTAGATCTCCAATTCAAAAAGAACTGCAATGGAAAAATCACACAACTCCCTTCTGTACCACATTCAGTTGCTCTAATACCCAGGTAATTCAGAGACATCACATAAACATGCCTCTTTCTAATTAGGAACGTTAACTGTGTGGCTAACCATGCTGTCTTTTGAAGACATCTATCAGAAATAAAGGAAACCTTGACAAAGCTGTAAGAATCCTGCAACAGTAAGTCTGAAATGAAAATCATGGCCTCTGTTAGAACTTTCTGAGAGGTCATCTGCCATTCATCAGTTTTTCACTAAATCCTGAATCCAGGTATCTTACACTTTCTGTGAAAGATCAAGTTAATAAATCCTTTCCTAAAATAAACCAGGTAAAATTAAAATAATGGAAGGTGCAATGATTTTCACAGACCATTCTACAGCTAAAATATCCAATCTATCAGAGTCTTCAATAACAAAAGGCAAAGTTCAAAATAAATACAATGCATATACTTAAACCCCCATGTATTCACATACAAAGGTTACACATGAGGAACACCCCAGCATGTCTGAACTTCTTATCAATACAAACTTGCTTACTTTTTGCTAGTTCCTACCATATGGCATAAGAGGAAAAAGAAAATTCTTCTCAAGAGAATAAACCACAGTTGCATTTTCTCCCTACAACACTGTTGCTAAAAAGTTAAGTTTTATTTTATGTCTGTTTAAAAGTAGTACAACTTTACACAATAGAAATTATATACTATCTGGTAGAATGCACCCAAAGAAGCTGTCAGACAATGAATAGGATGTCAAATAACCAAAGGTTAACTGAAGAATGACTCTTAACATATGTCTTTCAATGTACTGAAGCTTATTGTGGGTTTCCTTCACAGCCTATCTTGTGCTGCTCTGTTTATTTCTGTCTCAAAAAATTAAAATAAATATACTGGGGATTTTATATGTGAAATATCTTCTTAAGAAGTTATTTTAATTTACATCCCTATGTTTTATCTAATTGTTAATGATGATGCCCTTTTCAACAATTTCCATTTAAGAGCTTTCAGGAAAAAAAAAATTATTCCATAAGGTTATTTCACAAACAATGTTGTGAAAACCCAATTTGTTTGGTGACATCTTTCCCAATGGCTTCTCAATAGCTGACAGTTTCATCAGTCAAAGCCTAAATTACATGAAGTGTCACTGATGTCTCTATTATATCCAAAATTACTTTAGAATTCTGTTGCTTTGTAGCCATCTTTTTTCATTTATCACACTGGAATTCATAAGCATCCAGTATGTATGCACAGATTGCATATATTCATGCATGTCTTAGACTCTTCCTTTTGAGGAATCTAAGATTCAATGTCCAAATGTGTCAGTCACCTTGAGCTCATAAACAGAAACATGTAGGATGATTACATCTTCCCTTAGATTTTTCTCAAAATAAAGGCACTGTTTCACCTTTCCTAAGCTGCTTTGCTTGCATCCAAACTTTCTAGCACCCTCATAGGTGCTTAAAGGGAAATTTCCTGAGCACCCCTATATTTTATTCCACACAGGATGCTCACTGGTGTCATAGCAACATTGTATGTAAATCCTCCCTCCCCACTGCACCAGCTCTCCACCACACCATCAGGCAAGGCTGGATGACATGCAGCAGAACCTATTTAGCTAGTGTTCCCTGCAACCACCAAGATCTATACCTAAAATCCATATAGTATGCCCTGCATCCTTTTTGCACTCCTTTCTGTACATCTTCATAGGCCCACATATTGTGTTTGTCAAAAAAACCCAGAAATGTGCACAAGGCACAGGTGGGGATTCCTTTCCTGAGCTGAACAAGTAACACAACACCAAACACTAACATGGCATAGTTTAACATCATACATTTTCCTGGGAGGACTTCATGCTCACTTAGAGAACAGCCCACAGCAATAAGCAAAGATATTCCCCCAGGTAGACAAGCATAATCTCCACTTCATTTTGCTGGACTGTCCCTTCATCCTTTCCTCTACCAAGTCTACATCCCTATTCCAATACTACTTCCTGAGCAGAGACTCTAGCTCCCAAGCAACCTAGAGGTTCCTAGCAGTCAGTTGTATCAAAGCTTTGTCTAGTATCAGCTGATGACAACATGCCTCAACACTCGGATCCATGCACTCTTCCCATGACTGGAACCATTTTCCTCCTCAAGTCATTCCCTGTCCCGAAGGGAAACCAGACACTACCTGCATTTTTAAGACCACCAAAGTTGCTGTACATAAGAAAGGTAACAGCCCATTCCTTCTCGATGTGTCCTAAGAAAAGTAATCACCTAGGCCAGTGTTTGAATGTCAGCTCTCACTATGCCCTAAGGAAGGCTAGAACTCAGAGGAAGGGAATGCGGTAGCCCCCCCCCATCCCCCGCCCCCAAATCAGGTCATACTGACATATCTCTCCTCAGTTTTACAGCCCCTATATACCTCTGTGCCCTTCTTTTCTGAGGCAACCAAAACCCTTTTTGACCAGAAAGACAGGATATTCATTTAAACACAAAGAGAAAGTTAAAACATTACTTTTCCTTTCCTGTATCTGTTTTCTTTCTTTTCTTTCTCAGCCTGTCACTGGCATTAAGTATGCTCTTATTTCCTACAATCTCCACCTCTTCTGTAATTCCTTTCCTTCATCTACCATCTCTCTGCTTTTATGTCATTTGCATGCTGTTAAATCTACTTCCAGAAAGGTCTAAGCATAAAGGTCCAGAAGGAATACTAAGAAAAATGGCCATTAAAAAAAAAAAAGAAAGAAAGAAAAAAAAGATTGAAAACCAACCAAAACCCACCCTGTAAAATCCTTGTAAATGGCCTAAATGACCTCTGTCAATGACAAAGGAAAAACACAAGTACCATAAAATGTCTCACAAATAAAAGTCCAACTAAAACCTGTCTTTTGCCTGCAGATGTGGTGCTGAAAAACTAAATCAGAGCAGAAAAGTGTCAGTTAACACAGCAGTTGTGCAACGAGATACAAGCATCATAGACATAAGAAGAGCCTATAGAATGGAATTTTTGTAGTTCAAAATAAAGACCCCAGCAGGAAAATGTTGAAGCTGTAAGGCCTTTCAAGGGAAGGCTTGTGTAATAACAAAACACTGAATTCCACCTAGGAGGAGGCAAAATGGAAAAGACACTGAAAACAAAAAATACCCAAAAAACCCCAAAAAACTTTCTGATACTGTATGCATCTGGCCAAGTAAAAAATTGGCAATGTATGGCAAGGTTAGGAAATGCATAACTCAAGAAGACAGATTTAAAATGTGAATGATACTTAACAAAGAGTAATAACAAACTTTCTGTCACAGTGTGCTTTCTGTGCTCTACCTCAGCATGCTTTATCCCAGAGAAAGGACAGGACTGGCATGCTATAGTACAGATCCAGAAGCATAGTTTGGGTACAGCAACAGGATCCCTCTATGCCTTCATACCTAGCCAACTCTCTACTCTGTCACATATCACTCCCCCATGATGTTGATGGGACAGTTGCAGAGTGGTCTAGCAGAAAATCTGAATGCCTAAAGTCACCATGATGCATTCCAGTTTTGAAATGAACCTTTTAAACACCACAGATCACATTTTACAATGGATTAGTTCAATCACTACTGCCCTGTCAATTTCTGCAATTAATAACATAACTATAGACAAACACATCACTTTCACACAGGAAATCCAGTGAAGAGTTTATAGTTCTTTGCTTTTTAAAGACACAGACCTGTAATAAATACATCATATAAAATTATATTGAAAACACAAATATGTTGCAAAATATGTGCAAAATATTTGCAAACTTTCAGTGCTCTGTAAATAATAACTGAAGCAAAGGTAATCTCATCAGGTTAATCACAGGTTGTACTGCCAAGATACAGTTTACTCTAGCTAGGCTGTGCTATCTAGTCCATGGATAAAGAGGATTTTCAATTTCCAAGGCTGTCAATCTTGCATGTTTTCCAGCACTGGATTTAACTATGTTTTATAAAGATGCAACTTGAAGCTGAGTGAAAAATGATTCAAACTGCTTGCAGTGGTGTTGGAGAAAGGGCTTCCAGAGCAAACAGATCATACATACTACATTAATACACATGCTTCAAGTACACAAAACTGTGGTGTCACATGGAGGGAAAAAACCAACAACAACAAAAACAAAAAACCCACACCACACACACAAAAAAACCCTAAAAAACCCACCAACAAATCTGGATCAACAGATACAACTCAATGGGCTTCAAAACAGTGCCATTTGTTACAAGTTCTTTTGACATTTTCAATAATCAAAAGAAAGCAACCCATGAGTCTTCAGGCAATTAAGAGGTTTCTGAAATACTGAAAGGCAGCACCACTATTGCAAGAAGTGTGACCTGAGGTAAGGTAGTTGTGCCAGTGGGAGCAAGCTGAACCTTATTTCTAACTTAGATGTTAAAAGAAGAAAAAAGAAAAAAGGAAAAAAAATTATAAATCAGAGACCATATAGTTCCACACCAGTTGTTAAAACCTTGCTTCTAGATGCCATTAATCTCAGAGGTTTAAAAACAGGCTTTAATGGGAAAAGTTTCATTCTCTGTAGCAAGAAATAAAGGGTCTTTCCATTAGACACAATGACCTCATCCATCCCTCTCCGATCCTCCTTCACCTCATATGCAGAGTCATAGTATTGTGCAATTGTGCAAGTATAGCACAATTCATCACTTCAGTACAAAGCTGCTTGCAGCTCAGTGGTCCACAGTTAAGCTACATACCAGGCACAGAGTTCCTGAAAGAGAATGAAGCTCCTTCATTCTAGTCTGAAAATGCTATCGCTGCTTTGAAGCAATGCAAATCACTTTTAACAAACAACAACTACTACTAACTAGCCTTTCATTGTTATGTTTCATTTGTTAAAATTCCCCAAGCCTGGCACAAAGGGAAACCTCCCACCACTAAGAACACAGTGACCCAAGGAAAACACCAGAAGAGTCAGAAGAGTCACGAGGAAGGCTCTTCTTCACAGATGGATGAGCTCAAATGATCGAGGTGGGTAGGGAAATGGATGACCTAAGCAACGTATTTAATTGGTAATGATCTAGGTTATATTCCTTTTCCTTTTTCCCTTGTAACTGTGCAATTCCCCTCCAATTATCTAAAACCACACCCTTGTAGCCCATCTTCCAGCAAGAAAAATACTCTTTCCTCAGGACTCTGTACATCACTATTTGAAACATTCATGTCATCTTTGTCTTTGCAAGTTTTGGCCATATTACTTAGAAATCCTTTGAGTGACCATTTCAGCTGCTTTACTGTTGGGTTTGCTACTACTTTAACAAAATTCATTTTATCAGGAGCCACTACTCTCTCTAATCTAATGAAAAAACAGTTTTCCTCTCCCATGCTTTTTGATTTGAAGTCCTCTTGGGAAAATTCCTACAGGAAGTACAGATACTGGTACAGGAAATTTAAACATTCTCTGATACTTGCATGGATCCATCCGTCTCAGGACCATAAATGACTGGTTGAATACCTGACAATATTTCTTTCATTCCTAGTATCTGCTCCTCTCTAAGCTCCTAAAATCCTGTTAATTCTTCAGAATTCATGTTAATTCTTCAGAATTCCTGTTAATTCTTCAGAATTTCTTCAGTAGTTTCTCATCCTTGCTTACCTCTTCCAATTCAATTCCTTCTGTACAATTTATATATTTCCCACTAATCTTCTTCCATGACCTTCTCTTTTCCAGTAGTCTTATGTGTTTTGGCCATTTCAACTTCTATCATCATGCAACCCTGCCACTTTTAGCCTTTCCTCCTTGATCATCATAATATAACTCAAACATTTTGCTTCTCAAGCTGATTCACAAACACAAAATTATCTCCAGGTTCAGCAGTCTTTTCCCATTCTCTCTGTGCTCTCTCAAGGCTTTGCCATTTCATCTTGCTTAACTCTCCCACTAAAGTCTCTACACCAAAATGGGTGACACTAGGACTTACATAGTGAGAAAAGGTGTTTTGGTAATTCCTCATTCTCTGACAGGCTCTACAGACTGCAAAAGGAACATGGAAGGAAAGGTTTGGACTAAGAACTGAACTCTCAATGAAACAGACTGAACACAGTAAGAAGAATTTAACACAGCACAGGGGGCCATGCTGGATGTTTAGCCCAAATGGAATGGCTAAATGGGCACAGACTAAACAACTAGCCTGACACGCTACCCTGTCTCCAGGAGCAGATGTCTAAGGAACAGTGAAAATCAGAGCAGCTATACTGAAATATTCTCTTCCACTTCCCCCAAAACACTACACACAGCTTTCCACAATTTGCAGCTCACTAACTTCCTTAACTAGAGGAAGTACTCCCTTTGTTTGTTATGTTTCTTTTTTTTCCGCCACCTTTTTTTTTCTGCCTCCTTGTCCCACTTTGTTCAGCAGCTCTTTACACTCCTGCAGCACAATCAGCATCCCAGTTTCAGAACTGACTTACCTACTGTGCCAAGAAAACTTTCTTCTCCTACCTTTAAAATTGCTCCCTGCCTGCTCCACCTGATATCTCTTATAATACAAAAATAAGGTGGTCATGAGTATTCATTTCCCATCCACTCACCTCACAGCTCATATGATTTTATAGATCTCTAGCATTAGCAACTGGCCACTATCTCTTTTCCTGTTGGGAGACTCTGATCTAGCTAGTTATTCTTGCATGGAAGGTGCTCCATAGATGCCTTCTGCATCCTGCAGCCTTTCCTGATTCTCATTGCCCTTCCTGAACCTTTTCCAGTTCTACTGCACTAGTTCAGAGATAGGAGGACCAGAATAGTACACCATATTTATGATGCAAACACCACAGATTTTGAGAGTGGCCTAATGATATTTTTATCTCTCTCCTTTCAGAGTAACTCCTGATATAAATTTGCTTTTTGACTGCTACTAAAATAGATAGCTGATTTTTTTCATTAAATTACTGCTCCTAGTCCCAGGATCTCGGGCCAGCTCAAAATGTTTTACTATTACTGACCCTGAATTTCAACCACCATTTTAATGGCCGGTTAGTTTTATAACGTTCTTTTGCAGTTTTTCAGTCTGCCACCTTTTATTTTACCTTCTTTTGCCCTGAATAACTTAAGTTTCAGAAACAAACCTTGCAATCATGCTTCTGTTGCAAGCCACTTATGATTATGAAGATCCCCCTGGGCACTCACAGAGATCACCATGGAAATCCACTGGCAATTTCCAACACATTTTTTCTCCTGGTGTTTTGTTTCTTACCATTTAACTGACTACTTACAGTTGGCGGTTCTCCCCTTCAACCTATGCCTGTTTAGTTCCTTTAGAAGTTTTTGGAGAGGGCTTTGAATATGAACTATCTTTTCAAACACTAAATAGAACAAAATAAAGTCTCTTTCACCTGCATGCTGGTTACCTCTCGCAAAGGACCACAGCAGTTCAGCAAGATTTGACTTGGAATCACAAAGCTGTTGGCTGGAAGGGATCTCTGGGAGTCATCCAGTCTAACCAACCACGAAAAGCCACAGTAGGTCACGTCACCTATAGAACTGTCCAACTAAAACTTGAAAACTTCCACTGGGAGAGATGCCAACCTCTCCCCCTCCCTGGGTAACTTTTTCCAGTGCTGCACTACCCTCCTAGTGAAAAAGAATTTCCTACAATGGCCAATCAGAACATTTCAATCTGCAGTCTGTATATGTTAACTCCCTGTTACACAGTCTGCCACTAGAAAGTACATTGGCTTCATCATCTTTGCAAGCACCCTTCAAGGAGCTGAAGGGAAGTATTAACCTGTTTCTAAATCTCTTCTTCATCAGGCTTCCCTTCACAGAAATCAATTCTTTCTCAGTATCTCCAGCACATTTATCCAAGGTCCTTTCTAAAACAGCTGCTAATCTATTTTTTTTTAAATTAATCCAATTTAAACAAGAATTTAAACAAGAAGCCTATTGGTTTCCAGGCTCCACAATTCCACATGAATGCTTTCTAAAACACAGCATCTAATTAGACATCTTCAAATTCTCAACTGCTGAGACACTTTAAAGCAAGAATCTGCACACCACAGTCTGTAGCTAGTCTATTTCACTTTTCTGTTCCTTAAAAACTTGGGTAAGCTACATCTGGACCCCTTAAACTAGGAACATGAAATCTATTCTACAATCTCTCCTACAAATGCTTCCAGCTGAGAAAGGCAATCTCATAAGCTTTCCACAAGAAGGGTTCCAAAACTGGAACCATACCACACTTTTCAGTGGTGAGCACACACAAACAAGAATTACTTAGCTTTCTGCCATGGCTTTAGCTCAGATCATTCATTTCATAATGTCACCATATGCAGGCCCCATAGACTGTTCAACTCTCTTCCTGCTGGTGGTTAAAAAAGCATTTATTAATTTTATGTTTAGCCTCATACAGGGATTTTTTTGGTCCTGTTGCCTCTTTTGAATGCAGCCACAGCTTTTTTTAAGATGTCCTCTTGCTTTTAATAGTCTTCTCTACCTTGTCATTTAGTTATACAGGTTTCCTTTTCCAAAGTCTTTTTTAGATTGATGGCAAGCATTTGTGTGGAGCCTCCAAAACATCATCCTGAAATACTGCTTCTGCCACCTACAAACATGTTACTCTTACAATTGCCCTTTCAGTTTTTCTTTAAACAAAGACAGCCATTTTCACATAGTTTCCCTTCTAGAAGTTGAGCATAATTTAAGAGAGGTAAGCAGAAGCAAAGGCTGTTCTTCTTGCATTCCTCACATTTCCATTTCTTGCATTTCCTTAGCTTAAAGAGGAGAGAAAGGCAGAATACCTGCAATGATCTACACATCTCAATNGAGGTAGGCAGCACCTTGCAATCTCTCTGTGACATTGCTCTCTACCCCCTGAACAAATTACAGTCTCTTACCTACCTTTTAGTCACCATCCCTCTGCAATCCTCTACTGCCTCTGTTCAGCGTTTGTGCAGAGCCTAGCACAGTGGGGTCCCAGGTCTACCTTGTAGGCTCCTAGGACAGAAGGAGACATAAAAGAGAAATAATAGGTATTGAAGAGACAGCTCATCAGCAATTCTCAGACATTTATAGTAGTCTCTGTCTCTGAAGACAATAAATTAGAAATGTAAGGCACTAAAACTACACAGTGCGAACAAGAACCAAACAGAGAGAGGCAGAAGAAAGAAAAAAATCATTCTTTAAAATAATTGGCAGGTTGGGATGAGACTCAAAAAAGAGAAAACTTGACACAGAATTACCAAAATCCATGGGAATGAATTTGAGAAAGATGTTCACTGTAAAAATCTCCCCTGGTGCCCTAACCACCACTAAAATTAAACATGACCATAATGTGGGCTGAGATCTGGCCCCAAGTGAAATCCATGACAAAATTCAGGTAGGCAAAACTTCAGTATTCCTTCACCTTTCTACAAAACAGAGAAGTCAAAAAACCTCACTTAACGTCTAATATCTCAAATCAACACAATAGACATTTTCAAGAAAAACACGAATGACACTTCAAGACATTAACCCATTTTGTAGGAACAACAAAGACAATCTAAACATTAAAGAAAATTACCTTGCTTTTTTCTTTTTTGAAACTAAGACAGTACTGCTAATCAATCAAGGGCTATCTTTTCTTGAAACAGCAAGGCAGGAATCACTTAACAGCTTCCTGCTCTCAAAACTTCAATAAAAAGGTGCTTCACTTCAGAAGTAAAAACCAGTAATAGTCCATCCAATTTAAGCATTCGTTTCTTTGAGAATGTCTACAGCACGGAACAAATACACTAGCAATCAACAGTCCACCCTTGACCCTAATCAAAGACATAAGGCAAAAAGGAGTCATTGTTCCACTCTGTTTACTGACTGGACTGGACTGGGCTACTGGAAGTGCTTATGGAATTTTTCCAGTGCTTTTCTGACCTATGAAAGTCTCAGGAAATCTGTTGAATGCATAGGCAGTATTGCATGAAAACATTATACAGCAAGGGAACATCACATAAGCAAGAATTCTCCAGCTTAGACGACAAAGATCTAGATTTCCATTCACCACATCAAAATTTCTCCCAAATCCCCTCCTCCTTATCACCAAGTACTTCAGATTTTTATCATTTACATATTGTCTTCTAAATTGAAAATCTATATCATATGTGCATACATACACACCGCTTCATGAAATTCAGCAACATCAAACTCTGCTGTAGAAGTTGCCAAGAGCAGATTTTGACACTGTTCTCTGTGACACAGGGATCATTTGCAGCTAAAGGATGGAAGGTCACTGAATTTCACAGTCCAAGATGGTAGGTGAAGCTTATATTGTTGAGAGGACACTGCATCACCTTTTCTTTTCCTCACACTTTTCAGAAAAGCAAGGACAAACTTAAATCTTGGAAGACGCCCAAGTTCTGGTTTTTATGACTAAATGACCTTTAAAGGTCCCTTTCAATCCAAACTATTCTCTGAATCTATGTACTAGAGAATACTTGAACACCTCAGCACAACTACCTGCCACCCATGCATGTTGATGACAAAGTACTCTGAGACATTCAGTCTGTCAAGTAATTAATTATAACTATTACCATGCAATAAGTTCAACAGACAAGTACAAGCAACCTATCTCTAAGATGCAGTGTGGTAGTGATTTATGTATGCACCCACTACACCAGAAACCAGAATGAGCAGCTGAATTATTGCTTTGAAACATTACAAAGAAGTCTGTACACTTCAATTTTTCTGATGAAACCTGACAGTACTGGTGCTTTCTATATGCATTCCAACCTGCTCACTGTCCTTTCATCACTCATTTTACAATTTGTATTTCTACACAAACATCCCAGATTTTATTCTGACAGAATAAAATCTTTAATAAGTTTAGTTTTATTCTAATCTTAAGAACTATCTAGACAAAACTAGGAAGCAGAGTCTGAATACATCTTACTGATTTAGAGAAAACATGCCCATGCACAAAAATCAAGTAAGTAAAGCCTGGATTTCTACATATCCATGACTAAACATTCCCTTCCACTGCTTAATGTGACAACCCTGTTGTTCCTGTGACTGCAGCAGCACTCTCATCAGGCAAAGTACAGTTTATGCTGTGGGTAGGACAACACCAGAAGTTAGCCTGAGCATTCATTTAGTTAAGCTAAAGTTAGGCTAACTCAGCCTACACAGCCCACATCAAACCATTCTTATAGAAACAGCAAATTAAGTCACCAAAATCACAACATTAACTGCAAAAAGAGGTTTGGGGTTTTTTTTATTTAGCATCCCACTATAGGCCACAAAGGCCAGGCTCCTACAAAAGAGAAACTAGACAAGGCAGAGGTCAGTTTCTCACAAGAAAGAAGTTAGATGGCCTGATAGAGAAAGTGAGAGTCAGCTAGTAGAAGTCTTGCAGCTGCACACA
This sequence comes from Galbula dea, assembly GCA_013399015.1. NCBI lineage: Eukaryota > Metazoa > Chordata > Aves > Piciformes > Galbulidae > Galbula > Galbula dea. The sequence continues at coordinate 300,580 of VWZX01009982.1, forward strand.
AAGGCCTTGACACCCTACACAGCCTTGGCATGGTATTCTCTCCACAGCTCACAGCGCCAGTCTTATCATATTTACATGTCTTTGTAGTGTACAGTTTTTATCACATTTATAGTACTTGATTTTATCTATTAAGTATTACTTGTTAATTGGTCAGTACCCTTTGTATGTGAAAGTGTCACTTGCTAATTCATCAGTATACTTTGTGTATGAAGGTGTTACTTATTAATGGGTCAGTGTCCTTTCTGTATGAAGGCAATTGGTCATTATCCTTTCTGTGTGAGAGTGTAAACTCCAGCTGTGAGAACAATAAAGGATTCTGATTGCTATCAGCAATTGGGGTCCATGCTCCTCATACACCACATATGACCATGTTTTAGTTTACTTTTGGTTTGTTTTGGCATCATTTGCTATAGCAAAATGGCTACAGTGACTGTGTTCCCTGTCTGTTTCTTGTCTTTTCCTTTCAAAATGACTTCTAAAACTGATGGCTAGTTTCAGTCTAACATAAAAACTTTCATGAAGACACATATAACTCCACAAGAGACAAATTCACTTCCTAAACAGCTGTTTTGTCTCTGCTCTTTGTGACAAACACAGGCACACAAAGGGAGAATTCAGCCATGGTACATTTTATTTGCCCAGAAGCACACTAATTTAAAAGAACAGGAGAGGAAAAAAAACCCAAACAAACATAACCTTCTGCAAATGGATAAAAACGTACACAGGAATATAGCAGTGGAATTTTTTCCAGAAATCTTAAGTAGATTTAATGACAAACACACCAAAGTGTTTTTTTCCACTGCTGTTAGAATACTGTCCTGAAGTCCCTGGCCTGACCAAGCAGTCTGATTCAATCTGACAGGAGCATGGAGGAGAATGCACATGCAATTAACAGCCTTCACTGTCACACGGATGCAGGCACCACTCTCACATCTGTCTAGTATATTTGGCAAGATTTTGGCTACACACTGAACTAAGCAAAGAAATAATCATAGCATGTCTAGACACTGTGGCTCGCCTGCATGCTGAGACTTCTCACTCCTGTTGAAGCAACAGAGCACTGCTCAGGCAGCCTGCCACAGCAGCAACCTCACCTTACCCAGTCAGCTGGGAGCTTGCCCAAGCACCCAGGATTTTCAAACAACACCTATCAGCAACCACTGCTCACCTTGAGAGGCAAAAATGGACACTGAAAGGGATAAGAACACACCTGTTCCACATCACTCCACCAGCCAGCCTTGCATTTTGCTCCACAGAGATCACAACTTGAGTTAGGTAAGCTGCTCCAAAATGACTTCTGCTGATGTTGGTGGGGCTGATGTAGAAGTGCTAAGAGCACCAGGGAAATGTTGGGGTTTTTCCTTCCCCACCTCAATGCTCTCACAATCTATGCACAAGAGAACTGAGCACATATAAGTAAACTTTATGTACTGCTTAAAATACTATTTAACAAAGTGTTTGCTTTTACTGCTATCTGGCAGCAGGAGAGAAAATCATGCCAAAATTGAAAGTGTACCAAAGTTGAGAAGGAGAAAAATAAAGACATACAGATATCCTCCTCCTTCTTCCTTTCCTCCAAAAAACACCTGCAAAATGCAAACATATCCTACCTTCAGATATGAATCAAGAATGAATGGTTAAAAGAACTAATACATACAACCTCGTGCTCCTACAAAACTAACATTTCTCCTTATAATGTCTGCTACCTTATGCTACTACTATCTTTCACTCTTCATGCTGAAGAGGTCCACAAGTAAGGAAAGACAGCTCATTAAATCCAGCTTATTTGTTGAACTAAAGAACAGATGTGGAAAAACGGCAATTATTAAGCAAAATCCAGGTATAAGGAACATGAAACAAACAGGAATACCCTTCTCACAAAGCTGCATTTTGTTTATATGCTTTTTAAATCCTAGCATTGAGTAAAGTAAAACCAAAACAAAGGTAGGGATTTTCATGGAAAAAAGCAGAACAAACAAGAAAAAACCACAACAATGTCCCATCCACCACTGTTTGAGACCACAGAACCAGCCCACACAAATGCATCCCAAACAGGCAGACACCTGCAGCAGAGAATCTCAATGTATAGAGCACTACACCCACTCCCATCCCTTCCCTGGCCTGGGAAATATCCAGGTCTTCACAGAAATGTCTTCTGGTTCAACTCAGGAATCACATCAGGACAGAACATGAGCAGTACCAAGACTCCCTTAAGCTCCAGCATTTTTCTTGCCTTGCTGAACACAAGTTCCAAGTCATGAAGAACTGTGGACATTTGCACACATGTACACATGCTCCCTAGGTGCAAATCACATAAGTAATAGCTCTAACCCATCCAGGGGTTGTCAAGCTGACTTCATAGGCATGATAAATTGAACATCATCAGAACACAGGACACTCATGGCCCATATGAATAGAATCTTTGGGAAGAGGAGAAAAAGAGGAGAAATAAAGCAGAGTCATGGTGTTTGCTGTAATACATATCAACCCTCAGCAATATGGGTCCTGGTGATATTCTGCATATTGATTGCTGTACTATACCACTGGCCACAGTACCTTTTTTCCAGTTCTACTGAAAGCAAAAATCATCACAAAGAAAATCAGATTCATGAATTACCCACAGCTTTAACTCTATTTTACAGTATCTCTTTAATCTCCACTAGGCCAAAATGAACAAATGTAGAGATTGGAGTGCCAGGATGGGAAATATATTGCTAACAGAAAAGCACAGCTCAGAATATATGCAGTCACCAGTCAGTTAGAGTTCTTTGTTTGAAAATTATAAAACAGAATAACATACCATTTATTTGGTTTTGCAGGGATTTGACTAACAGATCATTTAAAGCCACTGAACTTGCCCTACTTACTTGCTTTAACTCCATCTAGGTCAAAGTGACAAGACATGCTAGTATAAATTTAACCTTTTAACTAACCACCACAGATTTATAGCCCAAGAGCAGCACTTAGTTCTTGCCAAAAACCGCCATGATTCCCAAAATAGTAATTTTTAAAGTACAATACATTAAGTCTGCTGACAGAATGAACAGCATTACCTAGTTTTAAATGGTAGCAATGGAAAAAACCAGCAATAAAAGAGAAACTATTGTGGTCGTGCTCCCACTGACGTCATGTTTTTCATGAAGACTTCAAAGACCAGGGAAAACATGGCCTTTATCCAGCTTTCTGCAAATTACACAACTGAGTATATTTATTTAAAATAAATCAGTTCTGATACAACTCTGATTTCCCTGAGTCTGACAGCAAAACTTCTTCTGAAAATATTTATCCTCCAGCATGACACCATTTATCCTTGTCCTTTTCTGGTCTCTGACTGAAGTCTATAAGACATTTCAAGTGCTTTGTTGCCACTGGTATTTGTTGTCTATATTTCTCCAGACTCTTTAAAGATTTCCTGAACCTGAAGGTTATTGGATTGATAATTCAGAAAGACTTTTCTAGCTTTACAATACTGACAAGAGTAAAACCTTTCAGCACCTTCCAGCTAAGTTGTGTTACTACCTACAATGCAAGAGGCTGAGAGTTTAATGACGTAAGAAATCAACTTCATAAGGAAGAGAATTATTAAGCACTGTAAGAACATGCACAAGGATTTATTTTTCTGTGTGTGCATGTCTACAAGACATACATTAAAAAAAATTTAAATAAACAACAAACAAAACAATGTGGTGGATGTGTTTTGGGGGGGGTTGTTTGTTTTGCTGGGGTTTTTTTGTGGTTTGGGTTTGTTTTGTTTGTTTGTTGGGTTTTTTAGGTTGGTTGATTGGTTGGTTTGGTTTCTTTTTTGGAGGAGCAAGTGTAGTGGGGTAGAAGTGTATGGTTTTTAGCTAATACTGCAGGAAGGATACTATGCAACAATCTCCTTTCTTCCCAAAAATACAACTTTGTACTGCTTCTTCCTCTTCTATAATTTCCATGTGTAAGAGAACTAGTCTCAACATCACTCCATACACCCTGATCAGAGCAACTGTCCACGGAATAAACTGCTACTCATCTTCCTGAATTCCACCAACTAATGTCCTATCTGTCTGAAAAAACAGAATACCCTGTAATCTCTGCATTTATTCTGCATGAAACCAAACAGTTGCTCCCTTTCTTTCATTAAAAAAATATATGGCTACTTTATTTTCCAAAGAGGGCAAGTAAGCTAAGAAATGTAAAAAAAAAACACCAAACAATCCCCACAGGTATAATAGAAGACAAATCCTGATCAAAAGCACCTTTAGATATGCAACCATAAAATATTACATTTTATCTGACCTTTTACAAAAGCCAGTGAACCTTTTCCAATTTTAAAAAATTCAAGTGAAGCTTAGCTGACAGACACCTTTTAGAGAAAAAAAAGCCCAGAATCCTCAGCAAAACCGTGGTTTTTATTTACTATTCTGAAAGACATCTTCTGTACTGCAGGATAACAGCTGGTATATTTTCTGTAGCATACTTAATTCAGAAACATCTGCTTTCTACTGGACCAAGGATGAAGCTTGGGGTTATGAGACCTGGATTATATTTCTGGCTCAGCAACTGATTTGTGGTGCAGCCTTGAGAACCTTGCTCTGTCCCCATTATAAAATGTGCAGATCTCTTTCAACATATACCAGTTTCTTTAAATAAAATGCAAGTTTTTACATCTCGTAGTGAACTGTGCTGTGAAATCTGCAGTTCCAATTAAGAGTGGACTCCTGAGTATAGTGACAATTTCAAGAAAGCTTCATGGTCACATTCCCTCAGTCAGAGAGCTCAGCTGCCTTCTGGAGAAACAGGACTGAACAGATTCATGCAGGCACTGCAGATGCCCAATAATTATGAAGAAACTAATTCTGAATATTGCAGCTGCTGATAATGCTCACTGACTAACAATGCAGAAAGTATTACTATTGCCTACAGCAGGCACTTCTACAGAGAAAAGAAGAAATTATATGTAGTCTCACAGAATCCAAGATTATAGTCTGAAGAGGAAAATAACTCACTGCATATAGCTTGAGGTTATGAGGAAAGTGTCTGCTAATATGCAGCAGGCACCCATAATTGTGCAGCTGAAATAATAATACCCCAGCAGAACACCATTACAATGTACAGTGCTTAACAACTGTGCCAGTTTTCATGCATGTTGGTTTATTCTGCAAGCTGCCTTATCTACTTTGTTAGTCTAAATGCTCCAAAATTATTTAAAGAAATCATATCCACTACACTTTAAAGACATAAGAGTATATTAAATCCTGAGTAAGTCTATTAATTTTGATTGTGATTTATCAGTCAAAAAAAATAGGTCTGTAATCTGCTTGTCCAAATGGGGAAAATGGGAGGAGAGTTCTTAAACAATACTGGGATGAGGAGGGGGATGGTGCAACACATCAACAACCTTCAGACAGTTTCAGTTCCCAGGCCTTATGTATTGGAATCATTTATGATAAAAGAATGAGAGAGAATTAACAAGAGTTTCTCAATCTATAGTGCTTTCATATTCTGTCGCAATATTTTTTTGGTGGCTTAGATTGTTCTCCTTCAATGATGAATGCTTCCCCTTCTTCCAATCTCAGCATGCATGTGAGAAAGACAAAACTTAACATATCCATCACCAGAGCCAGAACACACAGCACTGTCCATCTGGTACCATAAATCACAAACTGATAGATGTTCTCCCCTCCCCCCCGAGAGCTTCTTAGCTTTTCTACTCTTCAGCAGGAAGCTGAATGCTGTGAGTTTTTTTCCTAGATGGCTGTAGAGATAAAAAGAATATGGTAGTTGTGATCTGGACATATTCCAATACTTGTCTGAAATATTCTTACCCAGGGCCAAATGTTTTCCCCATCAGCAGTGAAAGCATTCAATACTTTGGCATTTTTCTAGCAGCCTATCCCTCCCTTTGCCACCCAACATGCATGCACACTCCCATCTCCCTAGCTGCTCTCTGTGCTGAAGCAATCACAAATGCCTCAGGCAAAACAACGATACAGAGGTAAACACCTCAGTCCTGGGCATCATCCCAGGGAGGACATACATAATAATTTCCAAGCTCCTCCTCAACAGATTGTATTTTTTTTTCTTGTGTTCAGTACTAAGAAAATTAAGGAAGGAGAAGAGTTTCATGTAGAAGTAAGATCCCTGTCAAGAATTTCATTACAATGCCTAGTACATCATAAGCTGTTATTAAAAGTAAATGTCTACTATCCCCTGCAGTGCTCTGGGCTTAAATGACAAAGCTGGCAGCAGATACCACAACTACTCAGCACTGTGCCCACAGTGAACTTCCTCTGACAGCCCTTCTTACCCTCCTTCCTCCAGCATCTGCAATCTTCACAGAATCTATACTTATTTTCAAGTGGCATATTACATTCACTTTTTTCTTTTTCTTTTCATTTTTTCTTTTTACTTTTATTTCTTTTCTTTTTAAGCTTAAACCACTAAGTAGAGCATGAAGTACATGATTCTGCATTCACCATAGTGATGCCCTATATGTTCACCTGAGGCAGCAGGAAGAAAAATTACTTGGATCTGATTTTTCTCCTGTATTTCGAGTCATGAGATATGTATTTCATGTGAAGATATAAGAGAGTAAGAGATTTTGGTAGCTAGTGCTGGGGATGACCAGCTCTCGTTCATCTGGGGATGACCAGTTGTCACAATCAAGTGCTTGGGAGAACTTACACAGAAAGCACACAGAGACATTAAGCACATTAACCTGGGGGGTGGGGTTTTATTAAAATGCAATGTTAACTTCAGTATCTGGTGTTGGTTCTCATTACCTTTGATAATTCACCAAGCAACACCTATAATTTAGATGTTATTTCACAACTTAATAGTATGAATCAGTAATGCATACAGATCTCACTGAAGCAAACTGCACAATAAACAGGAAACTCCTATTAGAAATGCCTTTAGGAATACTCAACCACTTCAGTTGTGACACAGAAGATTTTGCTTACTAGGACAGGATGGGAGGATGCATGTCCTGTCTGCAAGCACTTGTACAACTCTGTTGTTTCTGATCACTTGGAATTATACAAGAAGAAAAAGGCTTCTGATTTAGAACATCTGCACCAAAGCAAGTCCTTACAATTTTCCTAGAGTAAGTGCAGGAAATAAATAACACAAACAAGGAGAAGTAAGTACCAAGACGCACCCAGACCTGATACAGAAATCTTGATGTTAAGACTGGTACTCCCTTCAGGAATATAAACAACAGTGCTAGAAAAGTTGCTGTGCTCCAAAGTTCTCATCCTCCTTCAAAGGTAAAAGAACTTGAAACAATGCAACAAAGCTAAGAGAAACGTGTACTGCAGATAAATTTGTGAGATAATCACCCTTTGTCTGAGATAAGGTTCAAACTCTACCACTGACTAAACATATACACTTGATGCTTATGCTGCATTTGCCAGTGTTTTCACTCATCCCACATCTTAACTTAGTCTCTTTTCTACCTCGAGGTCTGAATTTTTTCAAACCAAATTAATTTGACTCTCACATTACATTGTGCTGGAAGCAGTATTGATACATAGAGATTGTAACTGAAAATTAGACCACACAGAAGGGTATACACTAAATTATCTCACATGAAAATGTTAAAGTGGGATTTAAAAGGAGTAACATTAAAGTAACCGGGCAAAAAAAACCAAAACAACATATAATTTTGGAAAATAATGATTAATAATTAATTACAATCATTATTGCTGATGAGATGAAACTGAATAAAAATGTATAAGCACCAGGAAAAGTGAAAGCATATTTAAATTCACATACCATTTCAAATTTCTTCTTTACTTACACTGTGCAGTAAATGTGCACATAAGTATTACTTGTGGCTCCAGATCAGATGCAGCTGCATTTTAAGAACATTACAGGTTTATTTTATTTTTTTTCATTATTTTTCTTACTGCAGTTCTCTCAAGAAAACAATTTCATGGTGAAGTCACTACTTTCACAAAGGTGAGGAATATATTACACATGATTTATTTTTGGGCAGTTTGTCAGGTATCTGAAGGTTAGGGTTATTTATAATTTAGACAACAAGTTGCAGGGATACATTTCATACTTCCTTTACAACCTTCTCCTAAAGGAGTATTCTTACTCTCTCATCCAGAAATCTGATTAGCTACAAAAACCCCTTTGAATTACCTGTTAACATCAACAGAAGTACCTAATTCCTCTTGCCACAACATAGGACTATTTCTGTCCCTTTTTGCATAAGGCACCTCCACCTTCTCTAGGTTCAGACCTCTGCTCTTTATTCTGCCATTGTGACACCATACAGCCAGTGCTAGTCCAAAAGTGCACATCACCTTTACACATCCAGCACATCCTCTCAGTTCCCTCCCTTGGGAATTTCTGAGCAATGGTGAACACTAAACACAATTCTAGCTCAAGCCTCTCCTTTCTTTAAACAACAGGAAGAAGAACTTAACCAAAATGGAAAACTTACTTGTGAATATGCAACCTTGACTTACTGGCAGCTTTAGTATCCTAGCAGAGCACTCAGCGTTTCCACAAGACAGTGTAGAAGTCTCTTTGCTCTGTTCTGTCATAATCAACTTAGAAAGATCCAACTGTTTGAAGTAGTCTAAGGACTATATTATGCTGTTAATAGAATTTTTTATTCTCTCCAAAAATCAAGCTATATATTAATAAAAATATAAAAGTAAAAATAAAAATATCATGTGTTGGCTTTTCTCTTTCCCCATCCTCCACTTTCATTTTCTTATCCCCTTACTCATTTCTCAGCGGGGGAAAAGAAACCAAAACCTGTCAGCCTCCATTGTCAGTCGAAAAAAGTCAAAAGATAAACAAAAATTTAAAAAAACCTTTTGCTTTTGTTTGTGTCCACACATTTCTATGCAGAGTTATCTTCAGATGGTTCCTCCAGTCAAGATTCAAGTCACAATATTAACTGTGTTGCATATGGAGGACTTGGTCTTTGAGACACCAAATACATCCCCTCCAGGTAGTCAAAATCAGTCTCTGAATACCTAAAAACTTTCTTTATACAACTTTAACCTATGTCACAGTTCTCCTCATTCCCTGAAAAATCCTCTTAAGAACATGGTTCAGATTCAGTAACATTTGGAAGAAAATTTCCTCTACCAACTTCCAGAAAGAGACTTTTCAAGCTGTTTTATGTAATACCACTGGGAATTACCAGGAAAATACAGGAAAGGTTTCCCTGTTCCCTCATTGGAACATGCTCTTCCTCAGAAGACCTAGAGGCCTTGTGTTTAGAGTCTCAAAGTATGTAGAGCAAAGAGATAATCGGGCAGACAGCATAGTTTGGGGCACAGAGTCAGGCAGTTCTGGATGCAAAGACCAAACAGTGCAGCGAAAATAAATATGAGCACTCTATTTTTCCTTTATTTTGGACATCTTGTTATGGCAGATCACTGATATATTTCAGAGCAGCTAGAATGGAGCTGATAGGCACAAAACACAAAGCAGAAGCAATACTCCTGCAGCTCAGTAATTCCTTATCCTCCTATTCACTAAATGGCAGCTCAGAAAAATATTAACAATGAAAGACAGTGTTAAATACTTGATACATTGGTTTTAAGTATATAGACTGCCTTCCTTTTTTACAGAGTATAAGGATCATCTGCTTTTATATTGGATAGTCAAGAAAACACTTCATTTTCATATATAACATTTCTGGGAAAGTACTGCATAGTTTGTAAATGCAAAAGGAGATCCTAGCAGGCATTAAGGCAGATGAGAGGAGAAAATCCTGATTCAGTAACTGAAGGATATCAAATCTAATATTGAAACTGAAAGAATAAGGCAAGTTATCAAGTGGGAGTTTAATAAACTGGGCAGCAAGTATCTTGTTCTTGTTTACACATTCTCACATGCAACAAGAGACAGTGCTATTTGCTGTTTCCTGACAACATCCCCATTCATGCCTCATTTCTGCACCCCTTGAAACATGTGTAAATCAGAAAAGCCATTACAGACAACTGGTTAAAAATTTGTTGGGTTGGCCACATCCACTATAGTTTGTTTTTGCTTTTTGGTTGGTTGGTTGTTTTTTTGTCTGGTTTGAGGGTTTTGTTGTTGTTTTTATTTGCTTGTTTTAATAAAGTACAATTTACTACAATTTCTAAAAAAGGATACATCACTGGGATCTAAGACATCTGCTATTTTTTCAGGTTGGAGCTTTACTTGCAGTTTGCAAATTAAAATGAGCTTTCTCAATAAAAGCTAAAGGTAGTAAAGAAAGTAAAGAAGAAAGTTACAGCCATCACACAAACTTCTCTAAAGCCTATTGAGTGACACCTTAAATGTCAGTCTTTTGACAGTAGTATGGCAAAATTAGTAAGATCACTTTCCAGGCATCTCATCTGTACAGCAGGATGCAAAGTCAATAAAAGAAATTAGTGCTGCACAAGAGCATCTCTGTTCTGACTCTCCAAAGTGCATAGTGGAAATCTTGTGGGGAAACTTGTATAAAAACACATGTTAGTTGCCCACCTAGTACTGTTAATCTAACTATGCATGTTATATACAGCACAGGGACACAATCAATTTCTTCAGGCATCTTCTCCCACTTTGCATTAGCTTGTTAGCCATAAAACAAGATTATGTCAGAGCTGTATTAATGCTTTTACTTGCCTCTGTGTCAGTGTTCAAAGAAAAGATGGAACAGAACAAGTCAGAACAACAATGTAACCCTCCTACCTCTCTTTTTGAAGGTACTCTACAAAATTTACCTCAGAAAGAACATCACCTTCATTTGCAACAGCATAACCAATGGGAGTTGGGTTTGTTTTCTTTCAATTTACTTTTGCAGACACACTACTTCCAATGTGTGGCCCAGCTCTTTAGAAGGAAAAAAAAATTGGTTAAGTATGCCAGAGCTGTCCCCTCAATGGCAAAGGAACAAGGAGAGCTGGAGAGTAGCAATCATGGTAAAAATTCCATTCAAGGTCCCTATATGCATGCCCACTGGTCTCCACGAAACACCAAACAAACAGACTGGAATTCATTCAACTCCAGCTTCAGAAGCCTTTCAATACCTATAATTACTCCCAAAGGACTAATGAGGAAGCTGGTTCTCCATCCCACAAGATACTGACAATCAGAAAGCAAGACACTTGGTACTATGCAGCAGAAGCAGCTCACCCTTAAAGTACTGGAAAAGGTAGTGAAGGAAGTGCATTTCTAATGAATTCAAGATTTCCAACAATTTTATCCCACAGCAGAGAAGCATTCATCTGCTCTTTCTTCTCAGACTGTCCTATTTTTAAACCCTCTGTTCCACAGGATGGTTCTATTTATACATCACAAAACACAAAAGGACCTCTGAAACAAATGGGATGTGAGACAAAGAACAAGGGAGAAGTCTCTGTCGCATAAGAATGGCTCCGAGTTTCGGCAACTTTCTCTGTTCAGACAAGTTCCATCCTTTCAATTCCCTCCCAACTCATCAAAATGGAGTTTCAGACTTGGACAAGACAGACTTGCAGGAGAATGTGAGTAAACTTGTTTGCAAGGCAACAATTATGCTTGATCCTCAGGAAAACCAACCAAGATGCAAAATCCTTCATTTTTAACAAAATTCTGGATGTTCTTCCCCTTCCAAAGAAGATATCACATCTATGCACAAAGACACATTGCAGGAGTGGTTCTTTTTTTGAAATGCACTGTAAGTATTGGAATTCTTGAACTTCAGACATATGATAAAAAGTTGCAAACCAGCATTTCTAAAATCTTATGCATCATGACTCCAAAGAAATCACTTCCCAAACTCAATTATTCTAGTAATAATTCATGGTCCACTCTTAAAAGTGTTTTATTACAGAATTCTTCATTACTTATCCTTGATCATCATCTTAAGTTCTTATTTCAAAAAGCAACAAAAATAAAGGTAAGTTGCTTCCTGGACTTCTCAAATATTTTTCTGAACAGCAAGGCTGGTCAAATTACACTTCAAATATCATGACAACTCTTCTGAAATTCTTTCTAAATATATTACCTGCCACACTTTGGAAAGCAAAAGAGTTTTCTCCAACAGATGTTCAAACAAAAAAATTAAATTAAAATGCTAGGATCTCATTCTGTATACGGCAGGCTTTGAGTTCCCTCCTGATTTTTCGTTTAAAATCCATAACTTATGTGCAAAACAGTTCTGAGAACCATTTCTATGTCATGGATTATTAAACTGAACGAAAAGGAAGAATACATTTAAAATGTAAAAGAAAGCTGCAACTCAGTGAAAATCATCCGTTAACCCCAGCCAGCATTTATTTTTACTAGACTGTCACTAAAATCCTAAGAAAACAAGGTCACTTCTGACTACAAAAGGAGATAATTGTAGTTATTTCTATAGATGCCAGCATCCCTTTTTGTTGCACTGCTTTCCCGTTTTCTAGAATGTCAGTTTTAACACTAAGGAGAAGGTAAGCAAAAGAAAGCAGAAGTAAAACCACCACCACCAATACTAAACACGAGAGATGACCATTTTATTTTATTTTATGATGTGTGTTTGTTTAGGCAAATTGCACTGAAACAGAGAAAGAAATAGGTAGGTACTATTTCTAATGTCATCTGTCATCACCCTTTAAAATTCAAATATTTTAACATATATACATATGTGTATTTATATAAACATATGTATGTATACCAAATATAGAGTGATGATAGGATCACTTATCATAATTATCCAAAACATCCCATAAAAGTGTTCAAATATTTTATCATAAAACATTACAAAAAATCAGTCACTAGAAAATTGCAATAAATAACTTTCATTCCTAATTATAAGAACCACCCAGAATTAGTTCAGAACTCACACCAATGTGTTTCTTTTAAGAATAAAAGGCTGTAGTATACATTAAAACAATAAACAACAGCAAAAGTCCCCAGGTAAGTTTTTAAAGAACCTTAGTTTTCTAACATCCAGCATATGGACACTGCATTGTCATTTGACTTCTATTTTAGGTGTCTCCAGAGACACTGCTTCATCCTGGCCTAGGATGCAATCAGGTTACTGAAATTCTGAATCTCAGAAGCATTTCAAGTCAAGGCACAAAATCATCCTGCAGGACAATCACCTACCTGCAGGTATCTTCACTAAACCCTGTTCATGGACTTGGCAAACTGAAGTCAGAACTGAGTACTACAGATCCTGCTACTAACTCTGCCATTGATAAACAGCGTATCTAACCCACAAAAGTGGAAAAATACAAAAGTGGCAGCCATGACTCAGAACAATCTGGACGCTGTAGATAAGAATGGAGGAACAACTAAACCAACCAACCAAAGAAAAACCCAACCCACAAACAAACCAAAAACCAAACAACAAAAAACCACACACACAAAAGAAGGGGCAGTGATCAAGGTGTTAACCAGAACAGCTTCTGTTAATCGTAAGAAGCAAATATTGCAAAACAAGCACAGCAAGGGCCACAATCTGTGTGCCAAGCACGTAAGAATTATCCTCAAAACCCCACAAAATTAAGCCTGTAGGAATGATAAAGTATTAGGAATCAGCTCATGGCATTAAGCACACCACCATCAAGATGTGATGTTTAAACTAATCCATTCTCAGTCTACCAGTCACAAATTACAATTTATAGCTATCTGATTACAAAAAGCAGCTGTTCCACCAAAATCATGAAAAATCAATGGCCTAATGACAAGGAGCACTGCATGCTCTGTGTTTGATCTACATTAGTTCCCCAGCTAGTAGTCCTCACACTGTAAATCCAGTGCAAGAATATCTTCCTGAGCACAGGGAAAAATACCAGCAATGACTTGCTGTAGTCTCTTTAACAGGAGAGTTGCACGCCTCTTGGCTGCTAGATACATGATGGGGGGACAACTTCCTGACTTCTGATGTGCCTGTAATACATTGCTTACAGTCAGCCCCTATTTATAATAAACCTTGTTGTACTTTATGAAACTTCATTTTAAACCAGTTGCAGCTCTCAGCATATTATTTAGAAGCTGTAGAAGAAGCTGTTCTTTTCTGACATGATCACAAGCCTTTCAATTTGGATATTGAAAAAGCTAAACTCTCTAGCAAAATGGCTGGAAGTAGCAACTGCTTAGGAGTTTGAAACTTCCTCTAGATTTCTCCAGCGCTTCACCAGATAAAGAAGGACCAACAGAAGGCTATCTGAAGCAAACCAAAACTTCCTTCCACTTGAGAAGAAAAAAAAAAAAACAAACAGGAAAAAAAAGGCAAAATATTTACAGGAGCTCATCTCCTCTTAAGTATATCAAGAATAACTGGACACAAGTGAGACACCCAGAAATACTCAGAACACATCCTAACACCGCCAGTGTCATCCTCCTTTATGTCAGGCTTCCCAAGGGCTGAGCAAGCTCCCAGGCACAAAATGGTTAGAGGGAAGAAGGGAAACAGAGGCCAGAAGCAACTTTAAACTGACACAGCTGTAATAACAAAGGCACACAAGCTTAGACCACAGAAAACTTTTATTCTAAAGAAAACACTAGTTTAAAGAGGTTTACTTTTTTCTTCGTGAAGATTATATCATCAGAATTTCCTGCTTTCACATTTTTTTTCTTTTCACACAGGAAAGATTTTAAAAAGGAATGTGAAAAAGGTGCATAAATATGAATACTGCTGGATTACAAAAGCCCATTGTTGGAGTCCACACTGGAAATATTTAAAAGTTTACCCAAAGATGCTTTGTTAAATGATTAGCATTTTACCTCTTGGGAAAAATTCCCTGTGAAATGAAACAACTTTCTAGAGGTCTGTAATTCCCAGAGGTATAATTGTCTAAAAAAAACTAGAAATCTTCATATTTTGAAAACCTTTTGTAGGTTTTTGGAGTTTTCTTAAGGGATAAGGATGTTCCTCTTTCAGAATGCAGTTGCAAGTAACTTAGGAGTCACTTTTCTAAAGCACCCTTTCCTCTGCCATCTCCACTACCTTTCCACAACAGGTGAGAGTCATATGCAGCATATGCTTTCCACAAACAGGGCAGTTATCAAAGTCACTCGATATTTTAATGTGCTGGAGGCTCTTGCAGATTAAGGCCAAGGACAGACATCAGGGTGAGGAACACTATATGCAGACAATTTTATCATGTTGAAATACACAAACCAGCTGAAACTTAAGATCTTTTATCTAATGCACAAATAATCTTCCCATAAAAATTATCTAAAGTCTGGTCCTTCATATGTAAAACTGTGCTTGAGTGGTGAAAGCAAAGGATGTACCATTACTGCAACATCCCCCACTGTGTTACACACCTGTTGTCTGTTCAGATACATAGCTGTAAACAAGCATTTTCCTAGCACACCTTTTTCACTAAGATATCATTTCCATGCTGTTTCTGAAGGTTTCAGCTGTGCTTAAGGGGAAAAAAAAAAAAAAAAAAAAGGCAAACAAAAGAGATCTTCCAAAACCCTGCAGGGACTACTTCTTCCCAAACCAATTTCAAATACTACCTCCAACCTGCCTTTTCAACTAGCCACTGCTGCTCATTTAGCATCAGGCCTTGCTCCCACCCAGTCCCTCTTAAAAGGGAGCATTGTCAGCATCTGCAAATCCCTTCACTGTTCTCCTATCCCTCCCTACACTACCTTGCTGATGCCTTAGAAAAAACCTAGCACAAGTACAGTTTTTTAGCAAGACAGACTTGTTTCACTGTTCCTGGGTACTCCCTTCTATTCATGACCCCTTATTTTGTTTTAAACTTGTTCCAGGTTTCCTCAGTGCTTAACAGAACAGCTCTCATTATGGCTCTTTTACTCTTAAAGATCTCCCTTTTGTCCTCTACTTAAGGGCACAAACAAGACAGTCAGGGACCACTTAATATCCTAATTACCTTTTCAAAAGAAAATATTCAATAGTAAATATCCCTCCTAAAGGTTTGCATACAATATTTATAGTGAGCATACGCATACAGAAAATAGTTTACCTGGATATATTTCAAAGCAATGGAGTGCAGTTAAGCAAACCAACATATGAAAGTGACCCAATAGAAGTGATACACAGCAGAAGAGGAACCACCAAAAACCAGAAGAATGACCTCAGCTACTACAGCACAAGTGTGAAACCCATGGAGTGCTGGAGAAGAAATGCCATCTATTAGCTTTATGTTAAACGACTGTGTCTTTAAAGAGACAGTCATTCAAGATAAAAACCTTTCCTTTTCATAAAACCAGAACACCATAAATACACTGTTGGACTGTGGATGAAAAGCTCTATTAACTGATTACAAGTTAGTTTGTGTATGGGAAGAGAAAACAACAATAAAGTTGTGAGGATAAAAAGTATTATCACAGCTTTACATGCTTGCCAGAGCCTATCCTCCTACATTAAAATTCCTAGTAAGCTAGACTAAATCCTTACAAAGGAAAAACATCAACAAGCGACACGAGATGAAGATGTTTAGTAAAATTCTTCATACAAAGAACATAATTCTTGTCTCGGTATGTCAAAAATCACTTTAAGCAAAAAACAAGACTTAATGTATTAATTCCTATTAATGCTACTGTTAATATACCACAGTGATTAAAGAGAATCTCTACAATGAAGATGAGGTGGTTGCATATTAATTAAGTGCTCGTTAAAGACAGACAACTTTTTCCATATCCCCATTAAAAGCATTCTGGAATATCACAAAAAATTATCTCTGTATTCACTAAGCATTTCAGTCATCTTATTGATTTCAATAAGCTCAGCAAAATATTCTATTTAATGTAGCTGATTATTGTTAGGAAAATGCTGGTCATCCTATGGAACTGGAGTCACAGAGAGCACAGTAAGCTTGTACAATTAGAAACAACGAGCTATAATTTAGAAATAAGCAATACTTCAGATAGGATGACCTCTTATAAAACACAGACATCTAACTATTATAGTTCAATAAACTAATAAATTAGGTGTCCAGAAGGGTTGTAGAGGATCATCCTCAACAGAAGTTAAAGAGTACGGAGAGGATGAGGTTTAGCTGCTATGGAAAGAACAGCACCAGGAAAGTGCATGCAGATGGCAGGTGCTCTGGGTGCTCAGGTCCCTGGTTTCAACACCTGAGCAAGGCTAGGCATATCCCAGGGATACACCAGGAAGGCCTATGAGGCTCTACCATTTATAAAATTGTTTTCAGGAAACCGTATTTTACATAAAAATACGGTCTAGTATCTCTATACAATGACACACATTTTTGGGTTGGTTCTTTTGCTAAGGCAGAAACAGAGGAATCAGATATTTCCTTCCTCATGAACTGAAGTAAAAGAAATTTTACTTTAGCAGACTAGAACTGTATTCATCATCATGGCTAGGTTTCACGAACAAAGATTTGGGAAGGGCTCTACCCACACTTGTTGCAAGCACGTTGGTGGCTAAAAAGGCCAATACGAGACAGGCATGTACGGTTGCAAAAGGAACAGCAGAAAGACTCCTTAGATGGTGTGTTCAGCAAGGCATGATTCTTTCTGCATTGCCTTTTCTCCTCAAGGGTGATCCTGAGTGCTTTCTCAAAAGCATCCACAGGGTTATAGATGGTGTGTCTCCAGGCCTCCCTCTTGGAGGCCAGAGTAGACCAGTTATGATGATCAATATGGCCAAAGCTGAGATGTTGTTTCAGGGAGTCCTTGTATCTTCTCTTTGGGGCTCCTCTCTTGCGGCAGCCGGTGACAAGTTCACCATAAAGCAAGATCTTAGAGAGGCGGTGGTCCTTCATCCTTGAGACATGCCCTGCCTATCGCAGCTGTGATTTCAGTAACATGGCCTCAATACTTGTGACTGTTGCTTGTTCTAGAACAGATGTATTGGTCATATAATCTGACCAGTGGATGTTTAGGATTGTGCAGAGACAGCGTTGATGGAAGCATTCTAGGAGAAGCAGGTGGTGGCGATAGATGATCCATGATTCAGATCCGTATAAGAGAGTAGACAGCACTAACAAGGCGTCAATCAGGGCCCTGATAGAATGGAATATGGCCTTCGCGTAAGCCTATTGTGTAAACTCATGACACCTGGAATAAGCAAAACCCCTTTTGTTAAGCTGGTTATCTACCCTGTGATAAGGTAAACAAATGCCCTTGAAGACCACTTAAGGATGGTGACGCATATAGATGACTTCTTGGAAACTGTATAATTATTAACAAGTGTCTTTGAAAATAACGTAAATCATGTATGTACATCTAGTATATAAGAGGTGTGTGCAACTAACAGAGTTACACACAATTTTGGAGGAATGATCCCCTGTGTGTTTCCAGTGCTGCATTAAAAGAGTACCTGCTCAATAACATTTCGGTGTTATTGAGTTTCTTTAACTGAACACCAAGCCCAGCTGCACCTCGCCTGCCACTTCGGTGAGCAGTGTTAGAAAGCAAGGAGGTTTGGAGGTTCATTTTCTTCAAATCATTCTAGATCCTTCTTCTTAAGAACCATCTAAACAATATGTAAAGTCTTCCTAGTTCACCACTCATCTTCACTAGGATTCCTCATGACTCTGGTTTTACTAATGCTTTTTCCTACATAACACAATGTCTAGTCACCTCCTGTATACACATAACATATTCGAAACACACACACAAAACACCTAATGCTGAGAACTACAAAAAATCCAACCAAAAACATTAAAACAAAGCATTTTAAGACATGAAAACAAAGGTTTGTCCCCATCTTTCAGTGACTCGAAATCTGTTATATATTTATTAGATGGGAATACAGCTCACATTTTCAGTTTCAATCTAATCTTCCTTACTGAGACAGGAATTTCATGATTTACCACTAAGTAAGCTAAGATACAGCTGCATAAATTCCCTGTGTATCTTCCAAGACAAAGTGTTACCACCTAGCATGAAAAGTCAGACAGTTTGCTACTAAAAGTGTAGAACTGATGAAAAATACCACATCAAGACTGTTTCTCTGTACATTAAACTAGCAGAGTTTCCACTGTGATGGCTAATTTAAAGGTTACAAAGAAGAAGGTATTAATCAGCTACCTCTAACTTGTATTTCCTGTGCATTGAACTTACCCAGTTTCAACAAAGAGAAATGTTCTGCTCATCATTTATGCATCTGAAGCATTTTGCTCTATATAAAGCTGCCATTTTGCCAGCTCAGGCATCACCTGCTAAACTGCCCATCTTGCTTTGTGTTATGAAAAACAGGAACAGGCATGCTTTTATAAGGCACAGAGCCAAACTGAGTAATATCTTACGATTTCTATGATTACAGAAAACACAAACTTGCCAAGATGCATGTAGTAAGAAAAGTAAATTTATTTCTATTTCCATTTTAAAAACATATGTCTTACGAGAAGTAGCTACAAACTCATCATATTTGATTTCCTGAAAATACATCAACATCTATTTAATAATACAAAGAGCATCCCATAACAAACTCAGGGCAAATACAGTGTATTCTTAATTCCTTACATGCAGGTATTTAAAAAAAAAAAATGCTGAAGCAAACTGATAGTGGGGACAAAAAGAAGTAAAGAAAGAACCCCAGTGTTTAGCATTCATTATCATCATGCAGTTGAAAGGGCAGCACTAAAAAATCTTCTCACCATCAAGAATTTGTTTTTAATAGGGGCTTCACTATTTTTTCCTTATAATTTAACACTAAACTTTATTTAATTGATGCTTACAAAATGTAAAGCACCAACTATAGTGATATCAACCACTGTTATATTCCTCATTAAATATCCATAACAGCATAAGGCTGTTAATACTACTCCTGCCAGTTAAAGCAATGAGTAATTCCAGTTCTTCTAACACAGTAATAGGAAACTTGAGAACACTGACTACAGAAAAGCAAAGAGCTGTGAAGGAGAACAAGTGTCTTCAGAACATGCATTCAGGTCTCCAATACCATACCACATCAACACAGAAAACCACGGTTTCTAGAAACCTGTGTCCCTGTGGTGTGAGTAATGCAGGGGGAAAGAACCAGCCCTGCAAATAGTCAACCTCCAAAGCCCACATACAGAACACTGAAGAGACAAGACTAATTATTCCTCATATAGTCAGTCACCCGATATCACTTGCACTTCCAGAGATATGTATATAGCAACTCAATGATTTCCCATAGTTGGAGAACCAAAATATATTACAGAATTAAACAGAATCACAGAATGTTAGGAGTTGGAAGGGACCTCGAAAGATCATCTAGTCCAACCCCCCTGCCACAGCAGGATTCCCTAGACCAAGTAACACAGAAGCGCGTCCAGATGGGTTTTGAATACCTCCATAGAAGGAGACTCCGCAACCTCTGTGGGCAGTCTGTTCCAGCGCTCTGGCACCTGAACTGGGAAAAAATTTCTAAGGGTCAGGGGTTTTTTTTTCAATTCTGTACTTTGCCAAAACACTTCAGGATTTGGCATCTACTATGATGGCAGAAATTTATCTCAGTCAATCCAACTTTGACTTCAGATCAAATCTTCTCAAAAGTGACTCAGGAACCAACATTTCTTTGTAATTGAAATTGATCTCTATAGCATGCACAATTATTTTAATGGGTTTTGCATGGGTATTGTCTAGAGTTATTCTTCCAGACTCACACAAATTATGCCAGCATGACTTTCTTGGTCATTTCACAGTATGTGCTTTTTACCAGCATCCTGTTTCCCAACTTTTATTTTTCTTAAATGACACTAGAGCTCATAAAACCATCGTTCCCTTAGTTTTATTATTCTCCAGCTTCATATGTTAAACAGATAACAACTGCTTTAGAAATCTAACAGGCTTCATTATGTTTTGCTTACATTCTGACTCCTCATAGTCATAAGATTTCCATCATCTTACATGTTCCTGCTCCTCCAACATCTTGAACTTCTAAAACATGTCAGAAGAGTCTAGACAAAGGTGGTTCACACTTATGTTCACATCTACTGACATCACTACTGTTCAACCATCACATATACATGCCTACAGGAACAGATGCACACAATGGACAAGATGACACTCTTTTGAGTCCACATATAGTACTTTCTGCCCTCTTTTAGTCTAGAAGGGATCAAGCTCCTTATATATAAGAAAATATGATCCAGACAACTCAATCTGCTCAGAAATCCACCATAACCACAAAATTTATCACTTCTGACTCTGCATTGAATAGTAAAGATAAAAACCAAAGGACAAGAGACTACACTGGTTCCATTGTTTCTTATCTTCCACGATTCTTTATTAAACTCCACATTTTTATGATAATCAGCTTTACAGAAGTATTTCCCTTGAGTCAACTTGTTTACAGCCATAAAACCACTGTGTAATTAGCCTAAAAGTTACAAGTTACAAAACCCTGTAATTGGACTCTACTTCCTTATCCCTTTCTTATCAGAACAAACATCTCCCTTCTGAACAGACACTTCAGAAAAATATTGAAGTAGTAAATCCACTGCATGTGATTGAAAAAGATGCACGTACAGAACATCAACCACATGCTGTTGAAGCTGGAAAGTAAGAACTAAGGATGTAAAAAAACAGTTATCAGAGGGTAGGAATAAATCACTTCTATTTGTCACATGATTTCCAGATGATAACACAGGAAAAGTGTTAAAGCATTAATGATGGCCATACCCAAAGAGTGGCTGTCAATGGATCCATGTCCAAGTGGAGGTCAGTGACAACTGGAGTCCCTCAAGGATCAGTCTTGTTGGAACTAGTCTTGTTCAACATCTTCATCGGCAACACAGACAGTGGCATCAACTGCTCCCTTGGCAAGTTTGCCAACGACGCCAAGCTGTGTCGTACGGTTGACATGCTGAAAGGGAGGGATGTCATCCAGGGGGACCTGGACAGGCTGGAGAGGTGGGCTCATGCCAACCTCATGAAATTCAACAAGACCAAGTGCAAGGTCCTACATCTGGGTCGGGGCAATCCCAAGCACCAATACAGGCTGGGTGAAGAATGGCTTGAGAGCAGCCCTGAGGAGAGAGACTTGGGGGTCCTGGTGGATGAGAAGCAAAAAATGAGCCGCCAGTGTGTGTTTGCAGCCCAGAAGGCCAACCATATCCTCGGCTGCATCAAGAGTAGTGTGGCCAGCAGGCTGAGGGAGGTGATTCTCACCCTATACCCTGCTCTCGTGAGACCCCACCTGGAGTATTGTGTCCAGTTCTGGAGCCCCTATTACAAGAGGGATATAGGGGTGCTGGAGCGAGTCCGGAGAAGGGCCACGAGAATGATCAGAGGATCCTACAAGGGCACACTGAGAGAGTTGGGGTTGTTCAGTCTGCAGAGGAGAAGGCTCCGAGGAGACCTTATTGTGGCCTTCCAGTATCTGAAGGGGGCCTACAAGAAAGCTGGTGAGGGACTTTTTAGGAGGTCTGGTAGTGACAGAACCAGGGGAAATGGATGCGAGCTAGAGGAGGGTAGATTTAGATTAGACATTAGAAGAAAGTTCTTCACTGTTAGGGTGGTGAGACAGTGGAACAAGTTGCCCAGAGAGGTTGTGGAAGCCCCATCCCTGGAAGCTTTTAAGACAAGGGTGGATGGGCCTCTAGGCTACCTGATCTAGTGGAAGGTGTCCCTGCCAGGCAGGGGGTTGGAACTAGATGATCTTTAAGGTCCCTTCCAACTCTGACAATTCTATGATTAAGGATACTAACAATACCTTGTATTAGGCATAAGTCCATTCAGCTGGGAACTTGCTCCTGACTGAAATCAGTGTTAAAATATCCAAAATACAACCAAAATACTACCAATGGAACAGGCTGCTTGTTCCATACAAAACAAGATTAAAATTCACAATTTGCAAACCACTTTTGTATTTTAAAAAGATGGATGTAATACCACTTGTCAATAGTAAAAATCATTATACAAATTACAAAAATGAAGTTACTCAGCCAATTATTTAATACAAATATCCATGTTTTCAAACTAGTAACTTTTTGCACTCTGGAAAGCGGTTATCCGTCAACCATAATGATTCTGTGATTCTGTGAAATAAAGCATACAAACATATCGCTGGAGGCAACGAAAAATCAAAATGTACCACTGAATGGATTTACTAGAAACTGCTTTTTCTTACTTAAAAAGAATTAGGGAAGTTACAAGCACAAGTTTTGCTTTTATATTAAGCACAGCCAGACCAGCAACTCAAGGGAATGCAAAAAGGCTGATGCAGTCCATGCTGGGATGCAATACCTTGGTAGGGTCACAGTTCAAGCAAGGACAGTATAACATATGCTAACATTTGAATTTTTGCCAGTACTGAAATAGCACTTATGACTAAAAACCTCATCCAGTTTTGGCCAGAGCAGAACTTGACAACTAAAATGAATTTAAAATTTTAAGGGGAAATGATAGCCTGTGTTTCAAAACCACAGTATTTTAAAGTCACTTAATCCAAGCTAGTATTTGAAGTTTCAAATCACATTTTAGCTCTTAGGTGGCAGATATCTGTAAATCGTCTGGTTCTCTTTCACATTTCCCAGCATTGATAAATACACAGATTTTTTGAGATCTTGATAGTTCCAGCAAAGATTCAAACAACCCCAAACAAAATCAATACTAGCCTGGCACCAGAGCCAATCCAATCAATTTCCCCAAAAGCTCAGAGCATTAGAAATAACACTCCTGAGATGCCAAATGGTTATACTTGGAGATAGTTTAGGTCCAGCAGAATAACAGCAAAGGCATTTGCACATCACTGAACTAAGTTAATAGATTTGTTTTGCATTCAGTACACCCAGCTTGCAACTTGGCTAGTCAGCAGTACCCTAATCACAAGAGAGTGTACACATGTATAGAACAAAAGAAAAAAGACCAGAACTAACAAGGAGAAATCAGAGGGAAAGATTGAAAGTGAGATACAGCTTGCTTTTGTTAAAATCCAAGCAAAAAAATCAAGTAGAGTTAATTGACATGATTATCCTAGTCATGTGCAATCTGTATATGGTATCTCTTGTGAGGTCCTCAGTAGCACAAGCTACGAAGACACTTGAGGAGAAAAGCTAAAAACGCAACCTTCCAGGCAAGCAGAGAGGCCCTTGACTTGGATGGCAACCACAAACTCTAGCTGTCAGCCTGATGCAAACTTCCCTCATTACTCCCTCTGAAATGAGGATAAAATATTAAAAACTTGCAGAACTTACTTTTTGATATAGAGCCAGTAAGATGGTGAGTGAAGAAGTGCTGTGGCTACCCTCACATAAACCTATACGAACATGGAACATGAGGCAGATTTCTGCATTACTGCCGTTTCACAAAGGCGGAAACAACCAGCTGCCAAGCACTAAAGAATTGCTCTTTAAAGGACAAGTCAGTAGCATAAATGTGGCTTCTCAATTAGTGGGAAGAGGGAGGTGGGCAAGTGATAGAAGAGCCTTTTGTTTTCATTTTACCAGGAAATAAAATAATCACATGAAATATACACTAAGTCCTCCTACCTGGGCAGTATCACAGTAGCAGCTGCAGGAAAACAAAACCCATTTAAATAAAAAAGCTCTGTGTTTAATGATATGCAATAAGCACCATGAAGTAAAAATAAATAAAACATACACAGCCACCTTTTAGTCTGCTGATAAATATGATTTTTAGGATCCTTCCCAAAAATGTAAACCCAAATATTAGACAAAATGGAAATTTAAATCATTATCAGCTGCACATCAAAATACAAAGATCACAGACCAAAATGAAGCTTACTGGGCAAATATAGACAGGCACCATGCTATTTTCACTTGTTCAAATTCAAGGCATCTGGATTCCTAAGTCTCAACAGTATTACTGCTATGAATAATTCATCACACCAATTATTTCATTTTCATTATTTCTTTAAAGAAATCTCTTTCAAAGGACCAAGTTTTGGTGGAACCAAAACAGTTCATAAGTGAGAGAGGCAGCAGCAAAGATTAAGACTGAGGTAAGCCCAGGGGTGATTTTTAGATCAGTCTGTACAGTGGAGCTCCAGTACTCTGTCCAGTTCTGGTATCCCCTGTTCAAGAAGGACAGGGAACTTCTGGAGAGGGTAGAAAAACAATTAGGTGACTAGAACATCTGTCTTATGGGGAAAGGCTGAGAGAGCTGGGGCTGTTTAGCCTAGAGAAGAGAAGGCTGGGGGGGGCAGTTATTAATACTTATGAATTCTTAATTGATGGGTGTCATGAGGATGAGGTCAGTCTTTTTTCAGTGGTGCCCAGTGACAGGACAAAAGGTAACAGGCACAAACTGAATATATGAAGTTTTATCTAAACAAAAGGAGAATCTTCTTTACTTTGAGAGTGGTGGAGTATTGGAACAGTGCCTAGGGAGGTGGTGGAGTCTCTGACTCTGGAGACATTTCAAACCCGCCTGGCAGCCATCCTTTGCACCCTGCTCTCAGTGAACCTGCTCTAACAGGAGAGTTGAACTTGTTCATCTCCAGAGGTCCCTTCCAACCCCTAATATTCTGTGATTCTGAATTGCAATGAAGTTTGGGTTTGGTTTTTGCTTGTTTGCTTTTTTTCTATTCTAGGTGTCAGCAGGGCAGAACTTTGTACAGATGCTGAATTTTCTGTTGTCTTTTCAGGAGCGGTATGTTTTCTCAGCCAATAGTCTTGATGTACAGGGACAGCAATACAAGTCTTGTTACGCACATCCCTCACTCTACAGGCTTGACCCACAACCCAGTTCCTCATGATGATAAAGTCTGCTCTGCAAAGAGTTCAGCAGATTTTCTATATGTGGACCACTAGGATTTGGCTTTTAAAGAAAAAGAGACCACAGACATGACCATATCACTATTTCTGGTTTAAGATTTCTTCTTACATTTAATATCATGATGAGAACATACTTTGAGTGGAATTGCATGAAACTGAAATTCCTGGTTACAAGGACTTGGAAATTAATTTAACTGTCTTGTAATGGCCAAAACCTTAAAATTAATACCAATGTCTACTACAAGTGTTTAAAACAGCTGTAGAGGACTTTATTCTAGGGGGCTCATTTCAAAAGCCACAGACAGATCACTTAGCAACAAGACTACTGAAATGATACCATCTCCTGGACCCACAATCCAAACCCATTTATTTGAACAACATTAGTTTCATTCACTGTATTTCTTCATACGATACCAAGGCTTTAGATCCCATAACACAAGAAAACTGAATGTGCAAGGAACACAGACTTGTAGCTAACTCATTCGTCTACATTTACAGCATAAAGAGAAAAGGACTTGTTTCATTATAGCTAACAACGAAAGAATAAATTGAACAAAGACCTACTTGTGTTAAAAATATTAAAGAAATCCATACAACAAATTCTACCTTTGCCACTTCTCCTGTACACACACACTTATGTTTCTTCCACTGAAAAAAAACTACATCATACAGCTGTGTTACAAGGAAACTAAAAATGCAAAAGATAGATGGAATTTTCTAACCATCCAACTTCCTTCACCTCTGATTAAAACAATACTTGCACTGGCTCCCAGAAAACATGGTGGTACATTTCCAGTTAGATTGGCTTATCAATGTGAACTTCATAAAAGCCTTCTACAAAAGCCAATTCTCACAAAAGCCAAGGAAATAAGTAATTCCATCCACTGCACTGAAAAAAAAACCAACGTTTTATAACCTGACTAGATCTCTGTGAGGAAAAGAGACTTGATTCTTAATGTAATCTATTGATTTATATCAGCATTTTACTGACAGAGAGTTTAAAATGTTACATGATTTAAAGTACATTTATTTCTAAAAATGCTACCTTGTTACTGTAAGAAAATGTATGACATTGAAAAAATATCATTAATGTTGGAGTGCACTGTTGGCTTTCCCTTCACATATCTACCTAC
This sequence comes from Galbula dea, assembly GCA_013399015.1. NCBI lineage: Eukaryota > Metazoa > Chordata > Aves > Piciformes > Galbulidae > Galbula > Galbula dea. The sequence continues at coordinate 327,284 of VWZX01009982.1, forward strand.
CATTTCTGAGGATAACAAATGGGCAAGGCAGGCATCTTCTTGTTTTGTTTTACTTGGTTATTTCACCAAGAAATAAGGAATAGGACAAAAAAAGTTTAAGGACTGCATGAGAAGTGCAAACACACCAACATCAACATAGGAACTTTAAAAAATGCACTGTTATTACTTTAATCTCAAAAGTATTTACCCAGCCTCCAATACATTCTCAGGGCAACACCACTATCACGTACACAAACAGAAGAAGAAGGAGAGAAAGGGACAAAGGGGACAAAGTGACTTTTTTGTCCTAACCACATACACACACGTCCCTAGTCCCCTTAGCCTTTGGGTATCTTCAGGCTGCACATCCTGAAGGCTGTTTTATGATATATCCACTTTTCCGGTCATCCCAAGAGGTTACTCTGGAAGCTACAAATTGATTATCAGAACAAAGAAGCACTGTTACCTTCTTTCTCCTGAAAGATATTCCCAAATTCAGGTTAGAAGCTACGGTGGTATAAAAAAATCTGATGCATAGCAGTTGAGGAAACTTCATATTCCCTTTGCATTGATGGGTTTAGGAAGAGAGACTTAGTCAAATTCTGAAGTCTTTAAATGCTAAAAATGCCCCATATGTCAATATTATTATCTCTAAGAAGTTAGTGAATGCCCTGTGGGGTTAGGCCAATGGTCCTTCTAGACCAGTGCTGTGTCCTCAAAAGAGCAGTAAGAGATGCATCTCAGGAATATTACAGGCCTGGCCAATTTCAACAGCCTATTCATCCCATTCCTCTACTATCTGAAGCTCTTCAATTAGAGATGTTGGAGGGCAGTATTTTTAGCATCTACTTATGAACCTGTTGTCTGTTAATTTGATAAACCCCTTTTTGATCCAATCACACAGAATCACAGAATATTAGGAGTTGGAAGGGACCTCGAAAGATCATCTAGTCCAACCCCCCTGCTGCAGCAAGATTCCCTAGACCAGCTCACACAGAAGCACATCCAGACGGGTTTTGAATATCTCCTCAGGAGGAGACTCCACAGCCTCTCTGGGCAGTCTGTTACAGTGTCTGTCACCCTTACTGTGAAAAAATTCAGATGCCCTCCGTCTCCACTACCTCCTGTGGCAGTAAGGAGCTTCACTGAATTTCAAGTATCTCTCAGTTCTTGTACTGTGTGAATTAGTGAACAACAGTTCCCCACTTCCCATATTGTGATTTTCTAAAACACAAACAACTCTCCTCACTCCCTCCTTCCCCCCACCCCCCCAGTCAATTCTTCTCCACCATGAAGAGTCCCTGGCCTTTTTATTCCCTCCTACTACCGCATTTATGCATCTCTTAGTGACTACTCATCCATCCCTAGTCTCAAACAGCTCCATGGAAAGGGGCTCAGTTATTTACTACACTGCAGCCCACTTGGAAAAATTTCAGAAGAAATTTCAAACATCTCATAAGAGAAGAAAAGAAGTACATCTCACAGCCACCTGACTTGTACCTCACACACTAGACAGAAGAATTTCAAACAAAAAGCTCCTAACAACATTAGGTTGAATACAGACATAGTAATATCATCAACTAATAATCAGTAACATAAACATTTTTTTAGTTTAAAAGCATTCTTATTTAATTAGGAGTTCTCAGAAACATACTCATGTTTTCAGGAGCATTCAGAATGAACCTTTGGTATAGTTAACTAGGTAACTGACCTTACTCCTAAGGTAACTACCTTACTCCTCCTGTACAAGAACCCAGCTGAAGATGGTTTGCTGTCTTCCCCAGAACTAAACAGATACAAAGAAACAGGATTCAAACCTATTTTTAAGACCTTTAGTGCCTTTTGTAGGACAGAGCCCATTTCAACTTCTTTTCCTGGGCACTTGATCAGAACCAGTCTATGCTATGCTGCAACACTTCCGTGAGCTCACTTTTGGTTAAGATACAGGAATACTACTTATCAACATGAAATCTTACAGAGCTCCAATTCCTCCTCCTTCCTCCAGTAAAAGTCCTAAATAGATTCATTATCCTTATCTGCTTTTGAATGTCACCTATGCCATACTTTTATCGAAAAATATTTCCTTCTTTTTGTTTCCCCTACCCAGAACTGTTATTCTTAATCACCCTTCTGAACAGAATGAAACACTTTTTCTTTTCAGGAGCAAAACAAAAATTAATGCCAGCTGACATCTGGATGCTCTCTTTCTGTGTTTTCTTACAATCGACACCATTTTACCAAGTGAACAAATAAAACGAGCTACAAGTTAGCAAAAAAAAGTCATCACAGTAATTTACCACTGAATAGAAAAAAATATTAATAGCCTCAGGCAAATCAGTCATTAACTGCTACTGATTTTGAGGGTGATATAGCATTAATAATTGAATAAAAAACGCTCTGAGCAATAAAAGCTTAGGGTTATTTATTTAACCAATTAGACCCTTTTTGGCAGCATCTCTGCTTTTGAATAAACCATGCATGTTCTTCAATTAATCATGAGAACTGAAAACTACAAGTCTGCAGTCTCTACCTTCCAGTCAGAGAGATACAGTGCTCAAGAAGCCCAAAAGACTGAGGGAGAAAATCAGCATAATTTACATTCTCTCTCGCTGGACAAAAGAGAGCTGGCACTTGAAGATGTGCTAATTAGCAAAGCTTGGCTACTGGTGCTTAACTATCTGTTCCTTATGCACCACTTTCCAAACCCACTGAGAGACAGGTACAAATTGCACCTATAAAAAGTTATCATCCATTAGCATGCATATGAGGTGCATCTTGTTACCACTAATGTTCAACAGTCCCCTCTAATCTATGAGAGAAGAAAAAGGATGCAGATGTGTAACTAGAATGCTATCCTGAATTACCATGCATGTCATTTATTAACAGCTTTATTTTGCTCACAAGCCTCAATGTGACAAGCCATCACCACCCTGGCAGCCTGAAGTCATTAGGGCTTTTTCAGTGTTTTGAATGCTTCAGTTTTGGTCTTTCTCTCTCCATGGAATGGGAACACATCTCATGGTCCATATAAACCACTTAACTCTATGCCATAAATTCTAAATTCCTTACAACACAGTCCAGCTCAAATTCCCTCTTTTGGGTCTCTTCAGGGAGCCAAACAAACTAAACTCTTGAATGCACCCAACAACTGGCCTTACAAGCTGAATATTCAGTTTTCTCTTATTCTTTTCAGGAAATGCATTTGGATTGGTTCTCCTTATCTGTACAAAAGCCAAAATTAGCCATTATAAATCAAATAATATGCTTCCATCAGATAATGGAACTGGCCTTAGCAAATGGATTAAAGGGAAATATAAAAGATGAGGGAATCCACTGAGTCATGGCCCTCACTTCTAAACTCATTATGAAGTTGTGAATAATTAAGTCTTTTGATATTTAAACTAGGATTTCATGTAAAAACCAGAAGGTGATGTTTGTTTACTTTTAATGTTAGTCATCCCAGCAGTAAACTTCACATTCTGAAAAACAATCTCCGTAACAATCATTTATAAAGAGATTTCACCTTCATTATACAGACTAGGATCTGTCATACTCTCTTTGGAGAGGAATCAATGACTGCCAAAGCAGTGTTGGTCCCATATACATACCTAAAGTTACAACAGTAAACTATGAAAAAAAAAAAGGCAAAAAACCAAAACAAAACTAACACAAAACAACAACAAAAAACCTCAAAGTAATCCACAACCTCTCTCCCAACAACTTTTCCAGCATAAACTAAAAATCCCACCACAAAACTACTTCATTTTATTTTAATTCAGTAAGATTCCTAATTTTAGTGCAGGTGTTTGTTCATTTTTTTACTGTTGATATATCATTCCTCTGTAGTGCTTTGGCTTTTGAAGGTGGTTGAGGTTTGCTTTTTGGGGTTTTTTAAGTAAACATTGTTTAAGGCATCATTGTGTCATTGGCTAACTCAGCATTTTCAAGAAAATACATTTACACCATATCCATACGTAATCAACTAGCCACACATCCCAGTTTTCTAAGGTGAAGCATTTGGACAACTACCATGGACAAAGGACTTCTTGGTCTCTTCACCTGAAAAAGGAAAACATACTTCTAGGCATTTACTTCCATACACAGAGGCAAGTAGTTTCAGTGAAAGGAATGCTTCCCCAACTTAACAAACACCTCATTTTTTAAAGATTATCTTCACCTGTTGGTTTCATTAACTATTCAATCAGCCCTCAGTGTAGAATTTTGTTAAGTCAGACAAGCAACAGCTGTGGGTTTGGGGTTTCTTTGATGAACTTCCTGTGCTAGAAGAGCAAGGAAATGCTTCAAAACTCAAATGTATAACAGAAAAATAAATAAATAAAAATAATTAAAAAGCCAAAAAAACACCACCACACAAGACTTGGTACCATATGAAACTACATACCAGTTCCTAGCATCTCAGAACAAGAGACCCATACATATTCTACACCAAAAATTTCTCTTCTCCAATAAGAATTTCAGAAGACACAGGGTGTAAGCGTGATTTCTGGGGCAAGGTGTTTGAAAACAATCAACAGATTCACATTAGTGAAGCCACATTAGAAGCACAGCATACCTGCACCTCAACAACCCTGAAATGTCACCAAAGGACTGAAATGCAGCAAACATTTAACAAGTCACAACAACAGTAACATCCCCACTATTATTGCTGTTTAAGCACCTAGAAAGTATGTTACATAGTTCCAATACAAAACCCCCAACCACAGCAGAAGACAGTAACTTTGACCCAATACAAAAAGCAAGATATATAACAAAGGTGGAGAGCTGAATAAATATCATAATGACAATGTAATCATAGTCTTTCAAGCCAGCAAATCTCACAGCTGTTTAAGGGGATACTTTTAGCTTTTTAAACTGTTCTCCTCAACTCTCATAGGGAAGACAATGTGGTGCTGCTTCCAGAAGTGATCTTCAGCAACTGTTCCACTAAATGATGATTCAGTCCCACTGTTTCTCAGCAATGCCCAAACTAACAGTGAATAAATAACTGAAGCTTTCAAGCCATCAATGAGCATTTCCTCCTTTCCACTTCCAAATAAATTATCTCCCTTTCCTCTTCTATACTTCTCCAAACGTTACCTTCTTCCTGTCACAGTTATTCCCCACCACCCACTACCTCCTGTTCTGCATGAATGCTATTACTACATGTCATAAGCATCTGCACTGGTACAGGCATACAGGGCTTTCCTCCTCTCCTTTAGCTGTGTAAATAGAAAGGGAACAGTGAAATATATAGTAGTATTAATTAATTATAGTAGTACTCATTAATCTGGCTATGACCCTAGATTTGGAGCCATTCCTTTTTCTTATTACCAGACAAGAAGAATTACAGAATCACAGAATGTTGGAGGTTGGAAAGGTCCTCGAAAGATCATCTTGTCCAACCTCCCTGCCAGAGCAGGATTCCCTCTAGTAGGTCAATTACTTCAAACAAGCACTAAAAAACATGATTGATATGAGAGTACAGACCTGGAAATAAGAACATCCATAGAGGAAGCAAATCTTTATGAGACCAAAACAGTTTTAACTGAACAAACATGATAGCTTTCACCCCAGAATTCTGAAGGATCTGCCTCATGAAGTCACTAATGTGAGAGCAAGAGAGTTTAAACAGCCAATCTATCAAGACAAAAAAAAATACCTGAGTGAAAAAAAATATTTTAGGGAAAAATAAAAACCCCACCAGCCTTCTTAAGTCAAGCAGGAGGAAAAAAGTGAAGCAGCCCACAATCAGGAGCAGTCAGGCACACAAGGAACTACTTTCTTTTAAGATAGACAATGCTTCATTACCAGGAGAGGAAAAACACTAGAAATCTAGGAAGGACACAAATGCAGGGAAAAAAAACCCAACAAAACAAACACCAAAAAAAAACACTGAAAAAAACCCCCACCCTACAACCAACTCAAATGTGCATCTGTATGACATCTAAAGGAAAATACATTCCTTACCTTAGAGAAGATAGGAGACTCTTCAGGATGGAGTGGAATTTGTAGGTAGTTTCTATAAAACTCTGTGGTAATCAGCTAAAGCTACTTTTATAAATAGCTATACATTAGATATAAAATATATTCTGAATATGAACATTTCCTTCAGATTTCTAGAACATTTCCATACTGTAAAACCTCAAAACCAGAAATTCTACCTATAAATGTGCTCTAACAACTCATCTTTACACCAAACTCTATGCAGCAGTTTACAGCCCTTCCATGGTAGTTAAAACATATCCTGCACTGCACTCATCACTTAGTGTTTCATAGAATCACAGTATCCTTCCAACTGGAAGGGATCTCAGGAGGTCCCTAGCACAACATTCTGCTCAAAGCAGAATTCAGACCACATTGCTCAGGGCTTCATCCAGCATGTTCTCGATAGCCTCCAGGAATGGAGACTTTACAACCAGTGAAGTGGGCAAATGGTTTCAGTGCTTAACTATCTTCACCAGAGATTTCTCTTTTTTCTTCCTTTGGAACTGGAAAATAGATGTTCCAATTAAGGATTTATCAACAGTGCTTCTGCTACTAGGCCTCCTCATGCCACATCTGCTGTAGGCTGAACAAGCCCAGTTCTCTCAGTGTCTTCTCTCTCTCACATGCTCCTGTCGCCTGACCATTTTGTTGACTGCCCACTGTATTTATTCAAGATTATCAAAACTATTCTTGTACTAGGATGGTCAAAACCAGACACAGTACTCCACATGTGGTCTAAGAAGTGCTGAATAATGGAGAACAATCACTTCACCCACTGGTCAGACTCCTACTGTTCAGATTCCTGTCAACCCACCCACAGATAATTAACTCTAAATGAAGTCATAGTTGCATTACAATTTTTATCCTCACAATGATACTGATATATATTTATCCAGATTTCCCTAACCACAAAACTGAGGCTCTGAGCTACAGTGTAAACTTTTTGATGAAAAAATATTTCACAGACAAAAAAAACCCTCAAAAGGCTAGTGAAGAAAACAACATACACATTCAAGCACTGTAACTAGAAAAAAACCCTGATCTTTTCGGAAATCTTACTTGAAAACAAAACAAAATCAAACCACAAAGGTATGGTAAAATAAATCAATCAAAAGCTTTACACAGATCAACAGGCATCCTGAAACTGATTTTTCCACTTTTACAGTATTAGGATTTTGTTGAGCATGAGCTCAGAATTTGTGAAACGAAGCTAAACCACTGTATCATTACCTCAAATGACTGCAGCACCTTGCACTTGCAGTCAGAGGCTGAGCTCTACAAATGCAAAAGGATTTTCAAAATTATTTTTAAGTAATTCTCTGTCAGTCTCCCTGTATTTTTAAATGTTTGACAAAACTTTTGAGGAGCCTGTGTATGCATAAATCATTAGGTAGCTCCAGTTTCTAACTTTGCACTTGCATTTGACAAGCTTTGGAAGAGCTTTGTTTTCCCACTCCAATATGCAGCAATTTTCATTATTCCAAAAAAATGCTAAACCTCAGAAAAAGTCATTAACAATTTAACAAACATACAAACATATTCTGAAGGCTAACAGATCAAAACGATGTGATCAACTAAATTATTATGCTTGCAGGATATACAAGTAATTTCTCAATTAATCCAACATATTTAAATAGTTGACTGAAATCAATAAACATAAAATATTTTGTCTTCATTTTAGTATCCTGCAATTTGCTTGAGCATAACAAGCACCAATTAATCACATAAATAGAATAAAAATTACCCATATGAATGCTGGAATAATTCACTGTGCTTATAATTTGAGCTATAACATTTTTCATAGGCAGTGCATCAGCTTCCAGCTTCAATGTCAAATATTTAAACTTGCAAAGTTTGAACTTCATAGCCCCGAAAAATTAACCTGACAAACACAGACAGCTTTCACAGTAAATTTTCACATTGACCAATAAACTTCAAACAAATCACAACCTTGGTCTCAAAAGTGTTGTCATAAAAAAATCCATCACATTGCAAAGACTTTTCAGGTCTTTAACTAGAGTCTAACAATGTAAACATACAGCATTCTTTGAGCAAGTTATAAACAAATCATTTTCCAAGATCTGTATTACCAGAACTACTTCACATCCATATATCATTTTATATGAAACAAGAATAGTAACTCTTACTCTAGGCAATTCTGATGGCCCTGACACCATGATCCAGTGATGAAAGATAAAAACAATCTGGCCAGAGTGCAAAGAATGACAAGCACTGCCACTGCAGTGTTGTGCTCTCCTTGCAGAACTGAATACCCTCCAAGGCAGATCTCTGTTGAGCTTCTGTTCATGTTAATGGCAAACTGGACTAATGGATAAATAAAGAAGAAATGTTTTTATATGGGTGCCTGTACATAACTCACACTTGTAACCACAAGGAAATATTTGCATGCCCCCTTGATTAAAATGTAATGTGAACCTTATATTCAGTTCTAAAATAATTATGTGCTTATAACAATGAGTAAGACATTACAGTGACAACTAGAATATGTTTTCAGGCCAAATACATGAAAGCAAAAGATGACATCTATGCAAGCACACAGCCTGAGAGTGATAAAAGTGCTTTAAATTCTTAACCCGGCATTATCTCTCCAAGAGAAACACGATCAACCCTTTTAGCTATGTTTGTGAAATCTTCTGGTCTTCCAGAAGGCAATTTAGCAATTTAGAAATTCAGAATCTATAATTTAGTGAAGCAATATTCAACAAGTGCATGCAACACCTTCAGAAGCAGCTCAGCACCACCATAAACAGTGCACACACAAAAAAAACCCTGGAAAAAAAAAAAAAAATGAAAAAAACCCACAACAACAAGAAGCAAGATAAACACTGTATAAAAATCACTGCCAACTCTAGTGCCAGCAGAAGAAGACTCAAAACTCATTCACAGAAATCCTCCAGATGTAAAATTTCCTAGCTGGAGAGCAGTCACCTCACACGCAGAGACAGAGGGACCAAACGCCCTTGGGAGATAAGCCCTGCTGGCCCTGGCAGGGCCCGTGGCAGCAGCTTTTGGTGCAGGGGGAACGCTCTGATTGAGCTGACACCAGCAGCAGCAAGGCCCCCTTGTCCACACAGGCATCATCACTCACAAAAACCATGACGACAGTAAGATCAGGGACTAATCCAGCCAAAAAATGGTCCTCCTGTTTCTGCTTCTGCTCTTCCCTGGTTTTAGAGATAATAAAAAAGCCACTAGGGACAACATCTGTTAGCATCAGTGCAGAACATCGCTGCTTGTCAAGTACGACCTGAGAAGATACAGCATGCTGGCACAACCACTCCTCCCCTCCCCGCCCCCGCTGCTCTTGTGTCACCGGGGTTGTTTGGTAAGTTGCCATCACAGCGAGCTGAAGTGACTTACAACAGTGCAGTAATCACCTCAGCCAGCACAAGAGAATACCAGGGCCACACGGTTGAAAGGAGGAGACCTTGTACGACAGAGATGAATCCCTGCCCTGTCAGTGACAGAGAGGCCTGCGCATGTTGTACCTGGTGCAGGTGGCAAGGTGTTGATAGTGGCAGGGTCTACAGGGTCAGCCCCTGAGAAGAGCAGTGGGGGCTGCCTTGTACGGGACGCAGTCAGTTCCAGCTGCTCCAACAGCCCCACCACAGGGCACAGCTGAGCACCTCAGCCACCGGTGGGAAAGCCTAGGGGAAAGCCTGGGTAACAAAGGGCAAAATGCTGCCCGCCAACCAGGGCTGAGGGGATCAGTGTGAGAAACAGTCCCGTAAGCGCTGAAGAGAGAGCAGGAGGAGGTGCTCCAGGAGACACAGAAGATAT
>VWZX01009983.1:0-12663 GCA_013399015.1 Galbula dea
GTACAGCCTGCTCTTGAGCCCTCAATATTTCATCCTTAAAGAGCGTCCAGCCTTCCTGGAGTCCTACGTCCCTCAATACTCTCTCCCACGGAATACTGGAAACCAAGCTAATAAACAAATTAAAGTCTGCCCTATGGAAGTCAAGGGTAGGAGTTTTACTATTCCCCTTCTTAACCCCTCTAAAAATAGAGAACCTAACTAACTCATGGTCACTTTGCCCAACTCGACCTCCAACCGAGACATCTCCTACAAGCCCTTCCCTATTCACAAGGAGCAGGTCCAGTAAAGCCCCCTCCCTGGCTGGTTCACCCACCAGCTGCATAAGGAGGTTATCCTCAACACACTCCAGAAACTTACCAGACTGTTGCCTTGCTGCTGTGTTGCAATTCCAACAGATATCAGGGAAATTGAAATCCCCCACAAGAACAAGGGCACATGACCTAGCTATCTCACCCAGTTGTTTGTAAAACACCTCATCCATATCACTACTCTGACTGGGAGGGCTGTAGCACACACCCAAAACAACATCTGCCTTGCTGGCCTTAGTCCTAATCCTGACCCATATGCACTCAACCTTTTGGGTCACTCAAAAGACATTGGGAGAGTCATATGAGTAAATTAGGATGAAAAGTAACACCTGTGCCTAATTGGAAAGTAACCAAGACAGGGGAGCCTGGCCAACTCCCACAGCAAAAAGGCCACCATGTCCAGGTGGTACACATTGTGGCTGCAGCAGTAAATGCAAACCTGCTAGAGAACACAGGTGGGGATAAGAAGAAGGACATAAATTTCAATGAATCTGTGGATGCCTTCTGCTGGGACAGTCACCACTACAGATTTTAAAAGGCTCCACAGATACAGCTCCACAGCAATATTAGATGCCACTTATAGTTCTACAGGCATATTCTTATTTACCTAATGAAAATACTGGCAGAATACTGTAGTAATGAGCTAGCTGACTAGTTTTGTGAACCACTTTTATAGTGAGTTAAAAAAGAAAACGAAAACAAAAACCAAAAACCAATGCTTTCATCTAAGCATGTGAAATTTTCAGTCAACCTTCTGACTTCCAAATGTTACATAGAAAAGAGTTTTTAACATACAGAACACGTGTTCATCCTGAACAAAAAGAAGGAAAAAAAAAAAGTTAAACTCTTTAAACTATACAGCTGACAAAATCCAGTCAGGTGATAATGCTTATAAAGATTATTTATTCTCCAGTGCTTAAAGCATGAATTACAGATCTGATTCTCACTGAAATGTATACAAAATAAGGTGCCATGATGAAAGGGGAGAGGCACACTGATTTATTTTAAACATTCAACAGCATTTCCAGTAACCTATTCTGACAAAGTTTCATTCATTCTGAAATATTTCTTGTTGTTGAGTGTAGAAAGCTGGCTCTCTTTAAACTTCTCTCCTATTAAAGGACTCTCACAATATATGATGTTATTAGGACAACTTCTGCTCTTTTGTTTCAGGGTGATGTATTTCAAGGTGTCACATGTTTACACTTCTGTTTACTCTTATGATGAAGTGGATATTTTATCAACACTCATGCAGTACTGAAAGGCTCCCAGGGTATGAGAATTAATTTGGCTGCAGTGTTAAAGACGTAAATTACACTGCAGGTATCATGGTTTTAGGATAACTGTTAAACATACAGGATCTCCGTCAGTGATGCCTTTTTATTCCAATCCAGTTTGTTCTCATAAACAATAAATAATAGTAATTTTAAAAGGAATTATTTTAGTTGCATAGCTGTACTGAGTCTTCATTTAGTGACAGGTGATTGCTGCAGGTGGCCAACTGCATTGTCTCCATAGTGCTATACATCACTCCAGGAAGACAATGCACAGCCCTTTAAAATCCTAAGTGTAAATTCAGATCGCTTCTCATTTCCACGTGGTTCTGTTATTGCAATCTGCAGAAATGCTCCCTTTCATTTGCATAAAAAATGAAGTCTTAAAAAATATGTGAACTGCCTTTCTGTTAAAAGAATCATAGAATCATAGAATCATAGAATGGCTCAGGTTGGAAGGGACATTAAAGATCATCTAGTTCCAATCCCCCTGCCATGGGCAGGGATGCCACATGCACTAGTGTTATGGTTTGGATTAGAACAGAATTAATTCTGTTCAGTAACTGTATTTTCTAAAAGATATTACACCACCACATACATAATACTGTTATTAGTTATCCCCCCCACACACACACCTTGCATGAACTGTCCCTTTAAGAAACCTGAAATTCCTGAGTTGAGGACACTGCAAACCCCGCTCCGGGGGGCGGGGGGGGAATGCTGGGTTTCTCCGGGGGACTTTTGTTGTTTGGAACNGGGGCCTCCACAACCTCTCTGGGCAACCTGTTCCAGTGCCTCACCACCCTTTGGGTAAAGAACCCCCTTCTAATCTCCAGCCTAAATTTCCCCTCCTTCAGCTTGTAGCCATTCCCCCGTGTCCTGTTGCAATCACACCAGGAGAAAAGTCTCTCTCCTTCTGCCTTATAATCCCCTTTCAGGTACTGAAAGGCCGCTATAAGGTCCCCTCTAAGCCTTCTCCTCTCCAGGCTGAACAACCCCAATTCCTTCAGCCTGTCCTCATAGGGGAGGTGCTCCAGTCCTTTGATCATCTTTGTGGCCCTCCTCTGGACCCGCTCCAAGAGGTCCACATCTTTTTTATTTTGAGGAGCCCAGAACTGGACACAGTACTCCAGGTGGGGCCTTACAAGGGCAGAAGAGAGAGGCAGAATCACCTCGTTAGACCTGCTGATCATGCCTCTCCTGATGCATCCCAGGACACAGCTTTCTGAGCTGCAAGTGCACGTTGCCGGCTCATGTCCAGCTTTTTGTCTATCATGACACCCAAGTCCTTCTCTTTGTGGCTGTTCTCAACAAGTTCTTCTCCCAGCCTATACTCATATCTTGAGTAGAAGTTATAAACTAGCTAACTAGCTCTCTGACTTGGTGTACTTTGTGTCCCTGATGCATGGGAATTTTCTTCTGTCCACCCTCAGTTAAGAAACTGAGCAAAAGCGCTTCTGAATACACAAACTATACTCATTGGTTGGATCAGAAGGGGTGTGGCTAGTAGGTGAAGAGAGGCTCTTCTCCCCCTTTACTCTACCCCGGTGAGGCCTCATCTGTAGTATTGAGTCAATTTCTGGGCCCCTCAGCTGAAGAAAGATAGGGAGCTGCTTGAAAGAGTCCATCACAGAGCCATCAAGATGATGAAGGTGGTGGAAGATCTTCCTTATGAGGAAAGGCTGAGGGAGCTGGGTGATGGAGTTATTTTCACATACAGAACAGTCATGATATCCCAATAAGACTTGCCAGTTTTCAAAAGAGAAAAGTTTCCCCAACAGATTCTCCCCAATACATTCCAGAAACTTATTTTAACTAAATAACTTTGTGACTTTTTTTATGCTCAACCAAACTTAATATGTGTTCACCCAAAGAAAAGTATCAGCTTAACTGCTTAAAAAGAAAATATCTTAAAGGGTATGGCACTTTTTCATGTTGATGTCTCCTAAAGTTTATTTATAAATTATTATTTTTCTCAGACTAACAGAAGAATGCAAACTAGGTCACCAGTTCTGGTGAAAGTTTCTTTAAAGACTGTGAGACTAAAGACTATTAGCTCTTTTTCTGGATTAGCATTTCTCAAATTTATTTGAGAAGTATGCTTAGACCTTTTGTAGTGCTACCATGAGAATTTGTATGTACAGCTAAATAAAATCCACAGACAATTTTCAAATGGGTTATTATTTCATGTATTCTCTTGTACATGTTTGTTTATTTGTCTGTATATATGTTGTGGAAACATATACATACATAAAATTTTTCAATACATCTATCATCCTGCAGAATAGATGAAAACTAAAATAACCCAACACCTCAACTACATATCCAAGTCTTCTCTGTAACTTGCTGTATTTTTTCTCAGTGATATGCCCTCAGAGCTCAAGAAATTATATTTTTTGTATAGATATTTTATTTATTCAATGTTTATCTACCAGAAGAGAACACAGCTTCAGTTTAAAAAACTACAAAACCAAACAATCATTAGATAGAAGAACACTTTTCTTGATTGAATGGTTGGTCTGCTGATAATAAAAGACAGCATCGTGTTGAAACACAGGTGATTATGGAACATCATCATTCCATCCCTACTTTTTCTTATTTTAGGAAAAATAAGTAGATATAAGATTCTGATTAATTTTGTGGATCTTTTATTTATATTTTCACATAAAGAAGACACAACAGTGACATTGGTTTTTTAAATTATTTCTAGGAAACATCTGAAACAATTAATTTTTTTTTTAGGTAAGAAATGCATGAAGATAAAAATGATGATAGATCAGAGCAGCCTGGTACAGATTGCAACTTTCCAGAAGAAGCTCTAATTTTTATATGTAAGGTAAGCAGCAGTCATTTTAAAAGCCTTAATTAAATTTAAAAAGTAAGTGAGACTAATTCATTCTGACTCATCCCCCCTCTCCATAGCTATGACACAGTTTGAAACATGGCTAAAATAAAAAACCAACATAGGAGATTGTGAGGCCGCACCTGGTATATTGTGTCTAGTTCTGGGCCCCTCAGCTGAAGAAGGATAGGGAACTGTTTGAAAGAGTTCATCACAGAGCCACTAAGATGATGAAGGGGCTGGAACATCTTCCTTATAAGGAAAGGCTGAGGGAGCTGGATCTCCTTAGCTTGGAGAAGAGGAGACTAAAGGGTGACCTCATCTATGCTTTTTAAATATGTGAAGGGTGGGTGTCAAGAGGGTCAGGCTCTTGTCGGTGAAGCCCAGTGACAGGACAAGGGCTGTAAGCTGAAGCATAGGAGGTTCCATGTGAATATACAAAAAAATGTTTTCCCAGTTCAGGTGCCAGCGCACTGGAAGAAACTACCCAGAAAAGTTGTAGAGTGTCCTTCTCTGGAGATATGCAAAACCCATGTGGATGCGCTTCTGTGTGACCTGGTCTAGGGAATTCTGCTCTCGCAAGGGGTTTGGACTAAATGATCTTTTGAGGTCTCTTCCAGCTCCTAACATTCTGTGGTGTCCCTTCAGAAACAACATTCCAGACTTATGGTCCAGATTCCACCAGTCCAATTAGATTATTTGAACTGATAGCTCATAAATTGTTAATATATTGCTCTGTAAGTGAAGAAAAATACTTGTCTCATTTTTCCAGCCTGCTGGCTCATTTTCTGCACTTTATAACACTTTGTTACAAAATTTTCATTTTTCTATTACTTTTTACTGTTAGTTCAGAAATAAAATCCTATTAACAGAGGATTTATTATGACAAGATAACTACAGTGAAGGAGCACAGAGTGTGTGAATTTAATGACACACAAATTTTCATGAAACATTATGAAATGGAAATAACATAGAGTTTGCATAAATCTCACTAGTAACTATGCATTATAACTGTAAGAAGAGATAATTTGTAAGAGAAAGAGGTTGTAAATATAAAGAAAAAGAATACATTGTTCAGATGGTAGAACTATCCCATATGATAGTACCATTCAGACTTACCTTCTTAAAGATTTCCTAAAAAAATTCCTGAACTCTGCTTTTCTATCCCAGCCCTTATTGAAAATTATCTTCTAATAAAGAAAAGGAATTAATAAAAAATCACTACACTAAAATGATACAGATTACAGATATTCAAACCTATTCAAAATGGATAGTAACAAAGAGGTGGGATAGAGATATAGTAGTGCACTGTGCAATAAAAAATATGTATTGAAAACCTCAACAAAAAAGGCGATTTATGTTAAGCCATCCTTTACATTTTCTATTAAAAAAAAAAAAAAGGAAAATTTTAAAACCCATTTTTAAAGCAATATCATGGACTTAAGACTGCATTGAAAAGAAACACTTCTCAGGCATGTCTGTGAGAAATCACTTGGAACAGGATAATTTATACCCTTAGAAGGAGAGAACATGAAACCCAAATTTTGAAAAACATAAAGGTAAGTCAAAGTACAACATACAATGGCAGAAGTTAAGGGTTCTTTACTTCTAATTTGAGATAAGTTAATAAACTTTAATTTAATTTTTTTTTTCTTTATAGTCCTCCAAAGAAATGTTTCTAGCAAAGTTGTGCTGTTCTGTAACCTGTGTATCCTATTTATCTTTGTACAAATGTGTCTGCAGTGTCAATTGTTCCAAGTCACCCAAAGACAGGGATACAAGAACTACAAGTCTGTTGTCAAGATTGACCAGAAATACTGTATCTTGCATTTTGAGAGAGCTGCAGCTACTGACTGTACCTTCATTCCTCCTTCGTACCATCATAGTCGAATCTGTTAAGCTCTGTTAAAGAAAATGGTTTTCTACTTCGTAGAGAAATTGCTTTTTAGCCTCCCTTTTCCATATTAAAAGTCAGATATTGCATAAGGATTGAGTTGGATACAGTGTTTGATTCATAGATAATTGTGTGCAAGCTCTGATAACTATGAATATGTTAGATGATTGAAAGTATTTGCAAATACTTCAGCTAGATTATTTATAGATAATAGGCTGTTCAGTTAATAATCAGTTCAAATACTCATTACGAATTTAATCATGTATTCTGTAATCACATGTTATTCTTATATATACAGCTCAGTTTGGAGGCAATAAAATAAGTTTAATGTGGTTTTGGGAAAACAGAAAAACTTCTACGGATAAAAATCATGTAACAGTCTTTCAATTCTTTGAGAAAGCTTGATACAAAATGCATTACCAAAGGGAGGAAGCGTAATTATAGACTAGTGTGCCCATTTTTGTAAAATATTTTTCACTGCATTTTGTATTCCTTACGAAAATTATATCTCTATTTATAACATACATAACACATCTATTAATATTATAATATTACAATATGTATCTTATTATATCTATTAATTAATATGACATCACTGATTTATGAGTTGTTTGCAGAAGAAGGAATATCATCCTTGCTTAAGAAGAGTGACAGTACCGTGAATTATCACTGTCAATGAATACTGGCTTTTAAGATGGACTGAAGTATGTTTTTTTGAGCATGTTATTTTAGTAATAAACTTGTGATCTCTTTTAATAGGCAAGAAATTAAAATATGTATACCATTTTAGAAAGTCTGATGAACGTAAGTATCAGAGGTCCAGGAAGAATAGCACTTAGTATTCTCCTAGGTCTTTTGCAGGTACCCTAAGCATTTTTAAAACAGCAAAATATACATTAGTGTCCTACAATAGAACTATGGTTTCCTATTCCCCCTTCACTTAGTCTAATGCTTTTGATTTTGTTTTCTCACAATATTTCCTAGAGCACTGCTACAGTGTTTTCCATTCAAAAAAATGAGGTTTCGGGGGGGGTGGTGTTGTTGGTTTTTTTTCTTTGCAGTCTAAAAGTAGTCTGTTGTGGTTTAAACCTAGCCATCCGGTGCAAAACATCACACAGCCATTCACTCACTCTTACCCTCCTCTGGTGGGATGGGGAGGAGAAAAACAAAAAAAGGCTCAAGGCTCTCCTCCAGCAATATAGAGGGGCAGAGAATGGAGGCTGTGATCCGGCCTAGTCCATTCCATGTTGTTTCAGCAGCATCTTCCTCCTCAGGGGGAAAACTTGTCACATTCCTCTGCAGCAACATGGCATTCCTACCATGAAATACAGTTATCCATTGACTTCTCTCACCAGCAGGGTTCTCTTCCATGGCCTATGATCTTTCAAGCAATGAATGGCTTCAGTGCGGGGTCCCCTTAGTGTTGCAGCTTGCTTTGGAAGCAGTCCTCTGTTCCTTTGTGGGGTCCTCCATGGGCTGTAGTCAGGATTCTGCCCCTTTGTTAAACTGGGGGCTACAAAGGCTCAGCCTGCCATGACATCATGGACTGAAGAAGAATTGCTGCTCCAGTGGGCCTTCTCCCCTCCTTCCTCATTGACCTCATGCGAGAGACTGAACTGTAAAATAAATTGTCTGAAAGCTTCCTTGCGTAATGTTTAACTGAAAGCAGAACTGTGCAGCAAAGAAAGTCCTTTGACAGTTGACAGTTTCTAGGGCAGGACAGAACTATTAACTTCCATAACAGCTCCCTGTGCATCAAGGAGACCTCAAGGTGTACAGAGACATCTGGCCAAACATCAGCTATATGCACAGTGCATGATGATTGGGCCCAGCCACTCCAGCAACAGCCAATGGGAAGGCGAAGAATGCCTCAAGAACAGTGCATGGACCAAGGTGCACCTGAGCTGGGCCAGAGGACACCTGCGGTATGTGCCGTTGCCTTGGACATACTCAGAATATTATGGGATGTCCACCCTATAAAAGGACTGTGGAAAACAACTGTGTGTGCACCCACTGCCAAAGGAACAAGACTATGACCAATGAGAAGTTGCTGGATACAATGGTGGTGACTATTTTTGCTGCACTCTTGCTTCCTTAATTTCTTTCTCTTTTCCTTCAAATCTTCCTTTCTATCACTTCAACTTTCCCTCTCCATTGTGTTAATAAAGTTTGATCAGTTAGTGGAATTTAATGTTGTTTGCGTCTTAATTTCACTCTTAGAATTTCCCTCAGGTGTCCCCCCAGGTCTGTTAATAAGACTAGGACACTTCAGTGTCTGCATGATTGCCTTTTTCTGTCCCACCCCTCTCCAATACAGAAGAGCTCCCAACAAAAGCAAACCTCCCCAACAGGTTTTCCACTCTTAAGTATGTTATCACAGAGGCACTGATTGGCTCAGCCTTGACCACACGTGAGCCCACTTGAGCTGGAGGAGCTTGTCAAAGCTTCTTACAGGAGCCTATGTCAGTAGCTCCCTCCACTGTTACCAAAACTCTTCCAGACACAAACCAAACACAGAGTCCTGCAACAGAAACAAACTGCACCAGGACAAAACAAGGACCATTTCTTTTGCCATTTTTCCTCAAATCTACCCAACAAGTTAAAAAAAAAATTTAAAAGATATTTAAGTTTGTAAGGTCAGTGTTACTGATAATGTGGATTTCACTGTCTTGGAAGCTTTGGACAAGACAATGTATCAAAAGATGTTCTGGAAGAAGAAGGATTGATACCTGAAAAAAACTGGTGAGAATCACCACAGAGGTTAAACAAAATGTTTTGCATAGAGAAAAAATAGTCCTCCTTCTACCATATAGAATCAAACTAAGAAACTTTGCACTACCAAATAGCATGGGTACCAAAAATTATTATGTTCAAAAAGCAAACAGAAGAGTTTGGAGAATAAAACTCCTCCCAAGTTATAAGGCAAAAATTTATCCCCCAATTTTTTAAGCAGTTTGGTAAAAACTGTTAGGTGTAAAAGGCATGATATAGGGGAGAAATAAGTAATGAATTAGTAGTACATTTAGTAGTGAAGTCCATTACCTCCTTATCAAGAACAGCTTGCAAATCCTTCCGAGTTTCTCATGTTACAGAATATTTTCCCTAGTATATTTTTGTATTAACAGTGTATTTATACTGAAAATGTCTTTATTTTTCTTTTTCAGATTAGATGGGAGCTGTTGGGAATATTTTCTGGTCAACATTTGTGCTTCTTAGAATGACTTTTTATTACCAATCCAGTACTTTTTCCCCCTCTAATTCAGTGAAAAAATCACTTCTGTCTCTACAGTTCATCAGGAAAACCTAGAGAAAGACCATTGTTCAACAAGAGATACTTTTTTGAAGATTCTTCCTCACCAACATTCATTCAGGTATCTGCCTATCTATGAAATCATTGTCTAAATTTCTGATATTTCTGAGTCTTAGATACCCATTAAAACGTCCACCCTAGGACCATGGGAATGTAAAAAAGTACAGTTCACAGAGATAACTCATTTCAAATAGCCATTAATTCACCCAAACCCTTAGCATCAGCCAATATGCCAAATGAGTTAACTCTCTTTGGCAGGCAGCTGGGCTACAAAACAGTCCTTTTTTGCCACTGATGGCTGTTCATTTTCCAGTACAGTAGGATTTTCCTTTTAAGCTGAAGGGCCTTCCATCATGTAAAAATAAAATTTAGAAAAAGCAAATAAGTGCAAATTCTTCCAATATTATAAAATCAGATTCATTTTGGGTTTGGGTTGTATCATTCAGCAGATTCTTAACCACAGCTGAAAACCCTAATTATGGTGCAATTATAGAGTTGCTTTGAGGTAAGAAGGGGAAGACGAAGGGAACCAGGCCGTGTTCTGACACATACAACTGGAGTGGGAAAAAATCTTACACTACGTGTACTTATCTCTTCGTCCCAGAGTAAATGATCATAACAGCTTGAAGGAGAATCTTATTTTTAGGTACAGGCTTGAATACTGTTTTTATTTAATTAAGGATACCCTTTCAGGGTGAATATAAAGAAGGAGAAAGGAAAAAGAGGAAATATGAAAGAGTGACACAGTTCATTACAAATCTTCATAAAAGCACCTTGAACTGAAAGAATCTTTGCTCCATTTTAAATTGAAGCTCAACATGAGCCACCAGTGTGAGCTTGCAGCCCAGAAGGCCAACCATATCCTAGGCTGCATCAAGAGAAGCGTGGCCAGCAGGTTGAGGGAGGTGATTCTCCCCCTCTACTCTGCACTCGTGAGACCCCACCTGGAATACTGCATCCAGTTCTGGACCCACTATTACAAGAGGGGTATTGAAGTGCTGGAGTGCGTCCAGAGAAGGGCCACGAGAATGATCAGAGGACTGGAGCACCTCTCCTACGAGGACAGGCTGAGAGAGCTGGGATTGTTCAGTCTGCAGAGGAGAAGGCTCCAAGGAGACCTTCTTGTGGCCTTCCGCTATCTGAAAGGGGCCTACAAGAAAGCTGGTGAGGGACTTTTTAAGAGGTCAGACAGTGATAGAACCAGGGGAAATGGGTGTAAGCTAGAGGAGGGTAGATTTAGGTTGGATATTAGGAGGAAGTTCTTCACTATGAGGGTGATCAGACAGTGGAACAGGTTGCCCAGAGAGGTTGTGGAAGCCTCATCCCTGGAAGCTCTTAAGACAAGGCTTGATGGGGCCCTGGGCAACCTGATCTAATGGATGGTGTCCCTGCCAGGCAGGGGAGTTGGAACTAGATGATCTTTAAGGTCTGTTCCAACTCTGACGATTCTATGATTCTATGATTCATAGCACTTTAAAACCTTTTAAAAAAGAAGGGCAGAGTGTGGAGGAAAGCTTGTAAAGCTTTATATAGTTTATAGAGCTTTTTCCATTACACTTTTCAGGAACATTCTCTTTCGAGAATGATGCTTAAAAGTACTATATAGCTTACCCATATGAAGTTACTAGTCTGTACTCTGTTACTCGGCTCAACATTTACCAGCCTCGTCTGAGCTTCCATATTTTCACTTGCTTTTTTTTCTGCAGCTATATGAATGCAAAGTACTTAAATATATAGTCAAATTCTTTTACATGCAGTAGAAGCCATGAAGCTAGGCTCTACTTATTATCCACAGTAAAAAAAATAATACCTCGTTTCCAGTTAACAAGAAGTAAATTAAAGGGCTTGAAGCAGAGCAAGGCCCAGAGAGTTAATTTAGAGTTAACTAGAGCAAGGCCCAAAAGAGTAATTTAGAGAGCCAGAGCTGAGCTAAGAAACAAAGAACCAGGATTCAAGGACCAGTGGGCAAATAACATCTGTACAGGGAATGATGGCACAAGGAGCAAACAGTAAAACCACAGAAAGGTAGAGAGCATTAGCAATGGTAACATAAATCTTACATAGAAACAAGAAAGGAACAGGGACAAAGAAAACTATTACCCAACCTAAATTACAGCTAGCTGAACCAAGAAGGGTTTAAAAGTTCACTGAGGAAGAAGAGCAGAAACACGACCACCGAGGATGAAGTAACAGGATGTACCACCAGAAATCTCCCCAAAATAAAGACTCACCCCTGACTCCGCCTTGACTCCGCCTCGACTCCACCTGCTATGAATATTATAATTAGATGTTGCAATAATATGAATATGCATGTAAAGATGTTGTAATCTCTTATACAAATTGTATAAATAGTCTGATTTTTGTTGATTACTTCGGAACCGTTTGTCCAGCATGAGCTGGGGGTTCCCCAACGTTGCTTAAAATAAATACCTCTCTGCTTAAAGACTAAAACTTTGTCTCTGAGCAGTTCCATAGAGCCTTTTGGGGCAAAATTCTCGGCATCAGGCTTGGCAGAAGTGTCTTCTAGCATCCTGAGACCTACTGTTTGTACACATTTCTACTGAAGGCATACAATTTAATGGCAATAGATTGTTCCAGTACTAACAAGTGTGATGGCTCTCAGAAAGGTTTTGGAAATTAACAAAATGAGATGATTCTTGGGATTCTCTGACTGAGGAAGGCTTAAACTGACTCATTTATATTAATACCAGGTAAGATAGAAAAGTGCAACTTACTGTCACCCAGGTGCAGATATGTTGGTTGCTTAGCTTCCTATGGCATGGATTGCTTTTGTCCTGTGCTTTTGACAGGACTGTTCTGAGGCTCATTTCCTTTTTGAGACAGATTTTTTCTTGACTAGGAAGTGTTACGGTTTGGGTTAGAACAGAATTAATTCTGTTCAGTGACTATATTTTCTAAAAGGTATTCCATTACCATGTACATGATTATTTCAGTTACCTGCTAAGCTGGACTGTCCCTTTAAGAAACCTGAGATTCCTGAATGTTAAGGACACTGTGTCCACCACCACCCCCCC
>VWZX01009984.1:7606-20856 GCA_013399015.1 Galbula dea
GCTAGCACGCAGCCTTGTTTCACACCATTAGTTATCAGAAAGGGCTCAGAAAGTGCATTGCCATATCTGACTTGGCCGTGCTGATCCTCGTGGAGTGAGATGATCATTTTAAGGAAATTGGGGGGACAACCTAAGTGCTCCAAAATCTGTCACAGTCCTTTTCTGCTCACAGTATCGAAAGCCTTGGTGAGGTCAACAAAGGTTACGTAAAGAACTTTGTTCTTTTCCCTGCACTTCTCTTGCAGTTGTCTGAGAACAAATACCATGTCTGTGGTGCTCCTGTTGGCTCTGAAACCGCACTGCCTTTCCGGTAAAATTCCTTCTGCTATAGCGGGTATTAATCTGTTCAGGAGTATTCTTGCCAGGATTTTGCCAGCAATGGAGAGCAATGGAGACCACTGTTTAAGGTACCTGAAAAAAGCATTTCTTTAATAGATGCAAGGCGCATGGGGGACCTTTCTTCCTAATACACACACACCCCACTGAACATGACCATTATTTTATAGACACAACTTCCTACATGCTTAGTAGATTTCTTAGAACTCATCTACATATTATGTTTTCCTAGAACTATGATGTCCTTGGCGCTTGCACAGTTACTCTTCTTGGTAGTCTCTGGTGGTCATGACTTCATCCTCTTTCCCCTCAGGTCATTGTTGGGTGCATAATGAAGATGAAGATTTGATCCTTCATCTTTTCTCTTCTTACAGCACCTCTCCGATCCACAGTCAGATGTTGCATTCTGATGTGCAGTATTAGCAAGCCAAGTTCCTCGTATCTGTTCATTATAGTTACATGATGCAAACCCCATTCGGGTGGTAGTAAGCTAAGTCAGCATACCTGAGGCACCCAAACAATATAGCCAGTGTTTTCATTTCTTGTTTCTTCTACAATTTATCCTGCATGTTAGGAAATTCCTGATTATAAGCCAAATGCCAAGTTGATTTGCTGAACTACTTTAATACACTGTTATCTACAATTTTAACAAATTCTTAAACCTATTGATCACCCATCAGTTTCTCTGTGGTTGAAGGATGGGGCCTAAGCGCAGGCTCCTAAACCTGACTGGCTCTGCAGGTGAGCTTGCATGGCAGAGAGCCTCTAGTCACGGTCAAGGATTTTGTCCCGAGTTACTGACAGCTCTCAGCAGCTGTGAGTGCTGCCTGAATGCTTCTGTGAGGTGGGAGGGAAACAGCTCTAGTCCAACCAATAGCCCTACACTACTCTTATCCCTAAATCATCCCCTGAAGAAACACATCTATCCTTTTCTTAAAAGCCTCCAGGGATGGTGACTCCACCACCTCCCTGGGCAGCCTATTCCAATATCTCACCACTCTTTCAGTAAAGAAATTCTTCCTAATATCCAATCTAAACCTACCCTGGCACAACCTGAGCCCATTCCCTCTAGTCCTGTCACTAGTCACAAGGGAGAAGAGGCCAACACCTGCTTCCCTTCAGGTAGCTGAAGGGAGTGATAAGGTCTCCCCTCAGCCTCCTCTTCTCCAGGTTAATTTTCTTCCTTTTGTGATGCTGAAAATTGGTTCTTGCCACATGACATTTCGTACAAAGAAACTATTGATGTTCACAAGAGTTTTAGTGCCCTGAGTTTGCCCAGATTTAAACTCCCAGTACTAGAGCATTTTTTGGTTTTAAGGCAGTAGCTATTGTATTTACGTGCTTAGTTGATTTGGTGTTCATCTAATATACATATTTATGTGTTCAACTATCTTGCTTTCCTTTTGGTTATAGAGTCTGATTTAAGTGATTATAACATACTACTTATATTTAACTGAGTTCAATATAAAGTAAGTCAACATGAAGTCCTGCATTTCAAGGTCTCACAGGCACCTGACACCAATTCCTCAAACAGTAAGTTTCCTACTTTACAATTTGTGACAAGCATTCATTTCTCAATGGAGTTTGCAAAGCACTGTTAGCTGCTACAGTAGACTTTTTGTTCAAGGAGATATCGGTGAAGTTACAATACAAGAGTTTAAATGCCTAGTGACAAAACAGAAGTACAGAAGGACCTCTGGTCCCAGCATACTCCAAGTTAAGTTCAGAGGAAAGCTCAATCCAAATCTGTCATCCCCATCAAACTAGAATCTGCAGACTTTCCTGGCATTTTCAAGAACAGATTGATCACCCACTGTTTCAGGTCAGCTGTCTTCATTTTCCAGCAACTCTTGGTAATGGCAGAAAGACAGAACCAGAAAGCCCTTAAGATAATAAGGAGCAGCAAGAAGTCATTGAACAAATTGGGTTTGAGTGGCAATAGTAAAACTTGATTTCAAGTATTCACTTAAGTAATTTAGGACATCCTGTGTTGCCTAGTGTACCCCCTAATTCAGTGAACTATTTCGTTTGCTGGTATGCTCATGTAGATTTACCCTGGAAGTGTTTGCAGTAGGCTAAAACCAGTCCTGTAGCTAAAGAGAGAGAGAGATCAGAAACCTTGTCACTATTTTCGTAAGTTTCACTGTGCCACCATCAGGAAACACAAAGAAAATGGAATAGAGATTCTCTGGGTTTAGATTAATGCTCAGTGGAAAATTTTCATCGGTTTTGGTACGTCTTGTTCTTGTAGTGGTGGTTTTCTATGGCTGCCAGGATGCAAGAATTTATTGTGGGGATATTTCTTATTCCTCCTTTAAAACTCTACAAAAAAACCCCAAAACAGCACTGTGCCAAAGAACCTTGATAACTGTCAGATATTTACTTGTTATTCATGCTCTAAAAGTAACATTATGTATTGATCCTGCAGAAGAATCTATATGCTTTATCCTATTACGCTTCTCTAACGGTCAGTATCTGAGGCCAGCTAAGAATACTTAGGATATTTGATTCTGATTTTGTCTTTCACTTCTTTCCTCACACTCCCACACTCCCATATTTCTCAGCCAGTTTAAATCTGAAGTCTTGCTTTGAAAAATTCAGTTACCTGCAAGAGAGAAAATTTGGCAAGTATATCAGGATAGCACTCTTCTTCCACTAAAAGGGTTTCAGGTAATTGCACATCTGTCCTGCTAAACTGGTTACCAAGAAGAAAGTCTTGTCCATGGTCTTTCAAAAGCTAAAAACAGAGAACCATATGCAGAAATATTTTTTTTTTCTCTGTATGACTTAATATGACCTCTTCCATGCAAGGTCATACACTGCATGGGGTTATCACTTAAAGAAGATAATCCAGTAGGAATATCTGTAGTAGAAACAAATTATCTGACCACACTGTCATCCTAGGTATAAGTTATCAGTCCTTTCTCTTTTCCATTTCCTTCTGGCAGCTCAGTTGTGCTCCTCTTGCTTTTGCTTCTGTAGCTCATCTGATCAGTGCTGCTGTGTTGAAGGCTAAGCTTTATGGGATATACCCGTCACTGCAAATGCCTATAATTTACAGGAGGCTTAAGTTCAGCCCAGGGCATAGTAAGAGTGTCTTGAACCCTTTCAAATTATGGGCAGCTTCCTAACTTCTCACCTGTTTCCTCTTTGATTTTGGAAATACTGCATTGGGAGCTCTCCCATGTGAGACCTGTGACTCATGGTCCTGACACCTTGCTAATCCATCCTCCCTTTTGTTACAAAACAAGCTGTAACGCTTTTATATAGTATGTATGGCAGAGGGAGTTCTGCATTTCAGGAGGAAACTTTATGTAAGAGCTGATGCTCTAGAGTCTTTTATATGAAACAACATACAGCCTGAAACATGGACATTTGGGGAGCTCAGTGCATCCTGAGTTTTTGCAGCTCTTCATCTCTACCAGATTTATAGTGCCTTCTGTCCCCTCTGTAACGTCCATTCTCCATCCTCATCCCAGCCCCATGAAAACCATAGTATTTATATTCCTAATATAGAGAATGATATTATGTATTTGCATGGCAATTTTTCTTCTGTTTTTTTCTCAATAAAATATCACTTCTGTAGATCCAGGATGGAATTTCAGGAAAAAAATTATTAATTAAGCTACTACATCTTTGCCATGTACCTTCTCAAAGACTGGGAAGTACCTGTTTGTGGCCTTGTCCACAACAGTAGCAAAATGTTGCTCCTTCTTATCCACTGGTTGGAAAGTGTGGGTCATGAGCTGTAGGAGCAATCAGCCAGAGATCAAGACACGGACTCAATATGAGTTTAAAATCTTGCTGGTTTATTGCAGCATTTATTGTCATATTTATGCTTTGTCAACCTGTTCCCACATTAAGCAACATGCTGCTATTTGCTATTCCCGACTGACCATGCACCCTTAATGCTACTGCCATTGGTTACTAAAAACTAGCACAAGCAACCCAGCTTCTAATTCCCCTTTGCCTCCTGTTTACAGCTTTCAGCCCTTGTCAAATTCCTCTTACTATCTCTCCAAGGCTGCCTCAAGGCTGTTCACACGCTAGCTCAAAAGATGGGTCATACACAGCTGCATCCCCTATCTGCTAAACATTCCTCCACAATGAGTAACATGTTCAGATATATGATTGCTTTCACATACATATCAATTCTGAAAGGAATGGAAACAGTTGGTCAAGTCAAACAGTAGATCTGAATATCACCATAGCTACTGGCATAACCCTACTGAGATCTTGGGAACTCTCTGTTTCTTCCATCCAGCATGCAGTTCCCAGGAAAGTCCAGTAGCTTTGGGGGTAGCGGGAAAATGGGTGAAAGGCAAGTGCAAAATGCCTAACCAAAAACTAAAAGACTATACAGCTTCCATTTTTCACTAGGAGTGATACTTCTTTGTATTAAGTTTTTTGAATCTCAGTACTATATTGACACGTGTGCTATCCAAACTTGTGTTAAAAATTCAGTCAAACATGGTAAGTTAAACAGTGGGTCTGTTCAGTTCCTAACAAATATCTTGACATGTGTTTACCAATGCTAATTAACTTAAAACATCTAAAAATACTTCAGATCAAACTATGTGCCCTAACAGCCCTGTCCTTTAATAGCCAGTTATTCATTCAAATTCTTATTCCTAATTATCAAAGTTTTTTGTTTCCATCAAAGTCATTCCTCTAAATTTGATGTGAAGAAAATGCCTGCTGCTGACAACTTCAGGAGAAAATCAAAAGCAGCATCAGTCTGCTCTCTGTGTTCCTGACTGCCTTCTTCTAAAAAATGTACCAACCTTTGATCTTCATGCACTCCATTTCACTATGCTGCCTATCTAATCTAGATGGTTATTACTATTGTAGACATCACCCACAGTCACAGTTAGCAAATTCTACATAAAAATCTTATCACCCTGAATCTAACTGAGACTTAAGACATTCTTGTGTTACACAGAGAGTTAGTATGAACTGTAGTCTAACAAAGGTGATACTATTACAGTACAGGGCACTCTGTGGTATGTCATCATAAGCCGCAAAGGCTAGGCTCCTACAGGAGAGAAACTAGACAAAGCAGAGGTTAGTTTCTCACAAGAAAGAAGTTAGATAGAGAGTGGGAAAGAGCCTCAACCCTCCACAGCTAGTACGAGATGGTGCAGGAAGAGAGGAAGATTCACCCTGCAGCAGCAGAACCATGGAATAGCTCCTTTGCCACAAGCTGGCAAAAGGAAGGAGAAAGAGATCATGTGCCCCTTGCAGCTTTCTGGCACATTGTCCAGCTCTGTGACAAAAACTCACAGCTCTTAAAACATACAGATGTCCGCACTCCCTCTCCAGTTTAATATCATAAACTGTTAGATGTATAACCGATTACACTGTGTTTTAGAGTATACAGTACTTTCAGAGGTAAGCTACATTGTAGTAGCCATGATAATTTTTTGTTATTTTGGACATTGGGATTCAGCTGAAGGTCTTCAAAATTGAAAGTGCTCAACCCTTGTGATCAGAACATAAGAAACCAGGTTCTGCAGCTTCAGTTTTAAAATCTTTCTTTCACTAGCTACAGGGGAGAGGCATTTGTGATGCTACCAGTAGGCTTGGCACATGATGCTTGAAAGTGAAACACTAACTTGCTTAGGGTAAGTTAGACACTGCCTAGTTTATACTAGCTTCAGTTATTAACACTCTGTAAACAATAAAGCTGAAGCATTAACAGCAGCAAAAAGAAAATGGCTAACCCCTCCAAAATCCCTTCTAACTAACACATTATCTTCTCTATAGTACAGAGAAGGGTATAAGAGGAAGCACTCCACACTTCTAAGATCTACAGTCCTTTTTCTTAAATCTACACAGCTAGAAAGGAGTTGATTACTAATTTAACATTTGATGCACATAACCATGTTAGTAAAGAAAGTACATACAAGTATTTAATTCATAAAACCCATTCACTAACTTAGTTTCAAGTATACTAATTCCCTATACATGTCCAAAATACAAAAAGTTACCTTGTACACAGTATAACTCGCTCTAAGTTCTCAGTAGTTTTGCCTTAAGATTATGTAGGTCTATAGCCTCTCCTACAAACAGAAGAGCAATATGTTCTCTGCCAATGAGAAACTTTGATTTCTTAAACAAATAAGACAAATTTGGTGTGTTTAGTCACTTCTCACCTACAGAAAATAAATTTCTGACTAATTTTGACTATGTACAAATGTAGGATTCACAAAAGGTCATGATCATTGGGAACAGCTATGCCAGGGGAAAATTGTGTGCTTCCTATTTTCATTTTTTGGCAACTTGCTAGTTAAAAATAAATTAGAACAGCTGAAAATCTCCTACAATTAAAAAAAAATACTGTAATAACAATCAAAAGTTTATATTAATATTTTATGGTTTGGGGTTTTTTTAACTTTTAACAGATCGCCACTTCGCACAGGTCACATCAACTAATTCAGCTTGAATCCTTCACAAGCCTCCTTCCCTTCCTAAGCAATGAGGGATGATTCCTTCAGGGTATTTTTTCTGCTGAATTTGATTCCTGGACATAGGTTTTTTTCCGTTTCTATCAAAAATTTTTCCCTGAATTAGACCTGGGAAAACTGTATGGCAAAGGCAACTGTAGGAGACAGTGAACGAAGGACAACATCATAAGACAAGCTGGCCTCTGCTTTCCTGACTGCTTTCTTCTGTTAACTCTGTTGACTTCAAAGAGTCAATACAACATAAACTCTCATGCACCATCCTGCCTGTCTAATCTAGCTGGTTAATACTGTTGTAGACACTACCTGCAGGGGAGGTCAATGTGCTGTATAAAAATCTGCTGACTCATTCTGAATTGTATGCTGGGACAGTCTACTCATGTCCACACAGGGAGGTTATATGAATTGTGGTCTGGCAGACAAAAAATAAAGTTGCAGTGCAAGGGTCTTTCTCCTTCAAGTCCTTTACGTAGAAATACTTTTCTGCTGCGTAGATGAAAATGGTCCTCACTGCGTAAGCCTCCATCAAGCGGTGCCTGTTGACCAATGTGTTCCATGCTTGACAATAACATCAGCTTAATAATTTATTTAGAGCTAGAACCACAGAAGGACAATGCATTAAAACAGTCATCATTGCAATGTCTTGTCTCTTGGGAGGTGCCTAGTCCCCAAATAGAACACCCTGTACCCTCTTCAGCACATGAGAAGACACCAGCATCACAAAAGGCAACTCCTCTTTGAGATCTACTGATCTTTTTCTTAAATCTACACACTCAGAAAGGAGTTGATTAATAATTTAACATTTGATGCACATGGCCATGTTAGTAAAGAAAGTACATACAAGTATTTAATTCACAATTAAATACTTGCACATCCTATAGACTCTGCTTTCTGGTTCAGACACTTTCTTATTTCCCTCTGTCCTCTTCTCATATTTTGGGAGGTTATTCTATCCAGACTCTGAAAGTCTGCAACGGGGCTCAGGTATAAATATTATTTTTTTAAAAAATCCCTTTTTCAGACATGTTACTGATATCTTGACAAAGCATTGGAAAATGTTTTGGGTTATAATGCTTTGCGAACGTTTCACTCTGTAAGTCTCCCTCCAAGCCCACTCAAGCAATAACACTATACAGAACAGAATTACTCCACTCTAAGGTCACTTATGGCCTAATATGAAGGTGCATTGACCATTTCAACATCTGACCTACAGGTCCTCACTGTTCTAGAATGAGATATGCCAGCAGCTGTTGGCAATAGTGGAAAAGCTATGGGAAACACAGCTTCTGTTTTGATACCCAGGGTACCGTGGAAAGGAAGACCTCCAGATTAAGTACCAGAAGTCTATATTTGTCTGTTCTTTCTCTTGACAGAGACCTACAGCTCTCTTGCTCCATGGAGCCTGGAACATGCCATATGACTTGTTAAACTGCTTGTGCTTTCTGTCCCTACAGTTTAGCAGTACAAGCCAATGTATATCTTGTATCAGTGGGAAATCCAATTGCTTTTAACAGGTTTTTTGTATCTCTTACAGGGTTAAGCTGCAAATAGGGTACACTAGCATTTTTTTAACACCCTCATTTTCAGAAGTTTTACTCTTGTTTAGCCTGTCAACACTAAAAGACACTTTTTTTTTTTTTTTACATCCTAGTTACAGAAAGTTACATTTTAGGAGGGCCCTACCTTACACACATGATATTGTACTCTTGTTCTGCTTATGCTTAAAGCACAGTAGTGCACTTGAATACACAGCTAGCACTATTTGAGTTATGCAAACCCTTGCTCTGAGGTCAGCAAAGATGAGTTTCAGTGTTTGCAGGTCCCTACCAGGTTCATTATCCAATATTGTTTTTTCTAATTTCCTTTTTCTGCACTTTCGTCATGGCACCATTAAGCATCCGATTTGTTTACTGACATCTGCTGGAACAAAATTTCCCTCTATGTTGACGCTGCTCTGCCACATGTCCCTTCACAAGGCAGTTATTGTCTGCTGCAAATGTATATAAGCACTAATATTCTTTTAAAATCAATAAAGTCAGAATCTCTGTTGCTCTTTCTGTCCTACAGATGTAGAAATAAACCTCCTTTTTCTTACCCAAGTCTGCAAAGCAGATTGCATGTTTCTTCTGGGATGCTTTGTTGGTAAGAGACAATATACTTGTAACCTGTGAAATGCTGGTAAGGACATACACAAGATTTTAAATAATTGTTTTATGAAGAATAACAGTTTTTCAAGGAAAATTTTGCAGAGAGATCTTAAAAAATCCAATTCACACATAAGCCTTAATTTAAAGATGGTAACATTGAATACATTTTGATCTTTTACAGGCATTTAAGCAAGTGATATATCAACCATTTCACAGTAATTCTACTTTCAAATTTGAATTTCCTGTTGCTCACTGTGGAGAGGTAGCAGTCACACGGAGGTATACACTGCTGCAGCAGAAGCTGCTAGGGAGGTGGTATCCCTGTACAGGCAGGTATGCAATGGCTTTCTTCTTGGGACAGCACAGAAGTTTCCGGTGACACAAAGCAGCAGGATGCAGCACAGCCACATGGGGAGTTTGCCTGTAGCATTGATGACTGTTAACAAGTAAGTTCAGGTACTTTTCCTGTAAAATCCAGCCTTCCAGATTTTACAGGAAAAGCAACTTCCAGCAACTACTTCAGACCTGCTGTTTTCACTTCCTAGGGAACTGGAAGGGGGGCAAAACAATGACAGCGAGGGTGACACGGTGAGTCTGGTATCACAAATCTGAGCAGTTGGGCAGCTGACCTGTGAAAACAAACTTTACAACCTACGAAAGGTTCTAAAGCAGGTATGCTTATTTACAGCACTGGAGAGCTGGGGAGTACCTTCGCCAAACTGCTCTGCCCGAATAAGTTTCAAACCACTATTTAATGAACTAATCTACACATATGCACTACTAGGCTATACACCTGCAATGGATTTCTGGGAAAATAGGTGGGATTATTAAAAGCAGTTCCAGGAACTCATTATCATAAGTCTCCTCCTCTTGGTGCATGCACACTGCCTCCTGGTGGTCATGGGCCAGGAGCTTTGGGCTGAAGGCTCGAAGTCTTCTTCATGATGAGCTTTTCAACTTTGGTTGTTTTTGCTGTGTTGACAGCCACCATTGTCAACAGAACTGGTTGTCTGGTAGTCCTGCAGCTGGGTTCCTGTTATCTTGTAGTGGGGTCCCTTGGTCCTTGTGTCTTAGTCTTTGCATACCTGCTCTATTCCTCCCTTAGCTCTGTTTTCCTGCACTGTGTATTTTAGGCCAAATGTCCTATCCTATTAACCCTTTACTAACTCATGGCCTAGGGAATCATGATGCAGAGTCCTTGATGATGGTGAGGCATGCCACCTATGTGAGGAGCCATCTCCAGAGGATTTATTTCCAAGATCTCCTATGATTCCCAGAGGGTTAGGTAGTCACTACCAAATGGGTGGTGATGCTATTCCTTTTTTCCCTTCAGCCCAAGTTGACCCTGCTATCAGACCTGGGAGCCTTTTGGGTGCCATATTCTTCATTACCCACATTTGACAAAGTCACTTTCCAAGAAACCATAAGTACTTTCTTAGGACAGAGATAATGAGCATGGCTCACTATTAGTGATCTTACCTGCACGAGGACAGATTGATAAGAGAAATTTAAGCAACTTCACTATACCTTTAATGCACCTGGGCCGTCCTAACCATGCAACCTGTGCTGTTTTGTAACCCTATCGCTCCCTTCTGCATTACCACTCTATGAATCACTTCCACCATTGCATACTGGCCTCACTGGGAGGAGGTATGATTGCCTTGGTGTTACTGGTCCCACCACATTGCCACAAAGGTTGGTGGTGCCCTGCAGTGCCACCAAAGCAGCAGCACCCCTATGCTGCTCACATTTCACTCTGTGCAAAGTGACAGCTTAGGCTCAGGTTTTGCCCTCTGGAGTTCTCTGAAGATGACATCAAACACAAGGCAGTGCCATAGTACAGGCACTGGAAGATGCCATCTGTGTTACTGAATTGAGCGGCTCACTAAGGGGTTATAGGTCTGTGCCCACCACTCTCACCCAGATGGCTCCCAGCCACACCCAGTCTACATGAGTGCCCAGCCACAACAGGCCATTTGGTTATGGTTACACAGCTTTTGGAGCATTTAATAGTGTGTATATGGCCTCAGAGCCAGGGAATAGAGCCTGGTACTTCTTGTTTTACTAGGACAAAGATGTAGCTGAATGTTGGTGTCCAGAACTGGGGTTAGGAAGCAGCTGAGAATCCCCTAAAATGGCAGATAAATGCACAGAAGGAAGTATGAACCTGAGGGATCATCTGTTTGAGGATGTGGCTCTGCCCTTCCCATCCTTCTAAGATGGCCATCGCATGAAGGGGTGCACATACTCTGATGAACTTGGAACAATAAACAAAGATGCCTGAAAGAATCACATTAAAAAAGTTAAGGAAGAAAATAACAGAACACTGTAAGAGCTGGTTCTTAGGCAAGACCTTGGAAGTATGAGAAACCAAGAGAGATTTGGCTTTGGTAGCAACACATGAAATGTACTAAATCAGAAGTTTCGCTCACACAGTACAGTAAAAATAATGCAATACTTAACCAAAATTGCTCTTGAACCAAGTTCACTTCTTTAAAGGATAAGTGATTCAGTGAATCTTCTTCTCTTTCATAGCTCTTATTCTGAAGCCTGTTGTAATCCAGAAAATATCTTCCTCAACAAGTTGCATTCTGACAACACTAACAATGCATCGGTCTTTTTCCACATGAATAAATTCACTGCCCTGCTAAATAGTTCTCTGTTTCCATACTGCTTTTTTTTCATATTTTGCCAAGCATTTGATAGCAATAAAGACAAATTTGCTGTCACATTACCAGAGTAATCAGCATGCTTTATTTCAGTTTTGGAGTTGTTTTTTTTGATTAGCATTGGTTTTAGTTACAATGATACTAATCTACTGAGCTTCCTACTTCCTTTATTTTGGGGGTTGGGTGGGTTTTCTTTCCAGTACTTTGGGTCTCACTGAAGGTAGCAAGATGTTCATTTCTTTAAAGTCTTCAACACAGTTTCTACATAATGGTTATCTGGTGGGGGTTTCCTTGGGCTGCCAGGTTGCAGGAACTTCTTAATTGCAGGCATATTGCTCATTCTTATTTTAAAAGCCTAAAAAAAAACCCAATAAAACAAGAGAGAAGTTTCAGCTACTCCAGTAGCGAACATTTCTCCTTGCACAGAACAACTGCTTCCTCCTTCTGCTAGAAGAGGTCACTCATTCAGATCTCTGACAGTCTTCTGTCCAACCAAACGACCCAGCTGCTGCAAAAACCAACAAAGGCAGTACTAGAGCAGACAATATCTAAATCTCTGCTGCCTCAAAGAAACTGAAGGCAAAAATTCAATATCCAGGAACACCAGGGCATAGTTTTAAGGTATAAATAGAGTAAACCAGCTTGTGATCTTTTCCTTTTCTTTGATGGTTCTGGTGGTGCCATTGACTGTATTGGCAAACAATGATGTATATTAACATGATTTCCATTTTTACTGCATTATGTAAGCATCTGAGATCTGTTTGCATCTAACACAGCCACTGTTGTCCCACTGTTCCAGCATTTCTAGGATTGCATGAGTGAAAGTGAAATGGCTAGAGGCATCCTTGACTCAACTCAGGTGTCCAGTAGAAGCTTCCTGTACTGCATTTAGCCCAGGGCAGCCAAAATATCTACATAGGGCTGGAAGATAAAATACAGCCCCTCAAAGAGACCTATTCCCTTCTGAAGCAGTGGCTGGAGGTCAAAACTAGGATTAGGGAAGAGTTGGGCATCTAAGATGACAAGAGATAACTGTGTTAAAGCAACTGAGTCAAGGATCCTTGGACACGTCTCAAGCCGGTCATAAAAACAGGCAATAAAAAGAAAACCAGACAGGTTATTGTAATAGGTAACTCCCTACTGAGTGGAGCAGAGGGCCTGATATGCAGACCAAACCCGCTTCATAGGGAGGTCTGCTGTCTCCCTGGTGCCCAGGTAAAGGATGTTGTAGATAAAATTCCTACCCTTGTGAATCCAATGGATTATTACCCACTCCTGATCTTTCAGGTGGGTAGTGATGATGTACCAATGAGAGGCTCACGATCAATTGAGAGAGATTTCAGGGCTTTGGGGCAACTGGTATAAAGGGATCAGGATCCCAAGTGGTGTTCTCCTCCATCCCCTCGACAACAGCTACGGATGAAGCAATACATAGAAAGAGTCAACAGGTTAATTTCGTGGCTCCGGGACTGGTGTCACGAAGAGAGCTTTGGGTTTTACAATCGTGGGTCAGTATACAAGGAATTAGATCTGCAAATAGCAAATGAAGGTCACTTGTCCCGGAGGGGGAAAAAGATTCTGGGGCATGAGTTGGTGGGGCTCATTGATAGGACTTTAAACCAGGCTTGAAGGGG
>VWZX01009985.1:0-12638 GCA_013399015.1 Galbula dea
CTGCTATATATGTAAATATATATACTTTTGATATACTTTGGGTTGTTTGGGGCTCTTTAGTTTCTGTCGTAGTTTTTCTAAAACTCTGAGAGGGAAAGGAAGGGGGAAGGCTTTCACTGTGAGTTTGGGCATTTGGCAGGGAGCCAGGTCCAAACCATCACACTAAGAAATTCTACATCTTGGTTTTGAGAAGTTGTTGATATAAAAATGGAGGAGATTTATCACAGAAAATTGTTGGTAAATGTAACACGGTAAATGTAGCAGGGTAAACTCAGCCCTTGCATCATCCCGAAATGTTTTGTCAGCAGATAACTATGACCTAGTGTGTCCAAGATGACTGTCACTTTAAGGTCAGAATGCTTGAACTTCTCTGGTCAGTATCCTTCTTTGATGTAGTTCCTGAAGGACAAGACATAATTTTCTGGCATGTTATATTTATATTGGCAAAGAAATTGCATTGTAACTTAAGACAAAACAGGCAAAAGGGATGAAAATTTAGGAAAGCTACATTTGGCTTTGATACAACTGTGATTTTACCAGATTCTGGGTTTTAACTTTCCCACTTCATCTCTCTGACATTGTGTTAAGTGTATAGTGCAATTGATTCATAGCTGAAGAGGATGTAGCATAGTAAAAGTTTCCTCTCTCCACTTTTGAAGTATGTGCATTTTCTCAGCAGCACTCTACAAGCAGAATAAGGAATAGGATGCATTATGAACAAGATAAATTCAGATTGGGATCTAAGAAGTGTGTCGGTTGACTGAGGTTTTAAAACATCTTGGGTATTACTGTCAGTACAACATTGCCAAAAAATAGAATATCTTACAAGACCTACTTTGACTTTTTCCATTTCAATGCAATAATCTAATCTGTAAACTACAGATATAAATTGGTGTTGTTCTGCATAAATGGAAATAATTTTGAAAATTTCACTTACTGCATACAGGAAAAGATATCTGTGATGAGTCTGATATTTCATACTTCGAAAAAACAGAAGGTTTCATTTTAAAAATGAATGTTACTCTTATTTAAACATAAAACACTATCAATAGCTGTAATAAATTTTACTTTAGAAAGAGAAGGCTGTAGTGCAAGGAACAATGTTTTATATACTATGACTTTCCCAAAGAAGATGATATTAATCCATATACCTTTTCTTATGCAGGGTTTTTTTCATCAAGATAATGGACTGAGAGAAAAAAGACCTGTCCTCAATGAATAAGTCAAGTATTGTCTTCACAAAAGCAAAGCAAAAAGGTGAATGAAAAGATCAGAATCAGGGAATTGGTTGGTGAAATCTGGCTGTTTATGGCTTTCTGGCATCGAAATGTGATCCAAGTTTCAAGCATGACTCTAACATTTACCATGTAATATGGGATACAAACCAAAATATCCAGTCTGTCAAACAATAAATACTGGAGGTTTAAAAAACATGCAAATTCATTAAGCTAGAGGAAGGAGTGGAGACAGGATCACCACAGAAACTTTAAACGTTGTGAAAGCGAAACAAGCAGCTAGTCTGCGAGGCAGCAACAGCAGCAAAACAGACCGTGAGGAGACCAAGTTTGAGATAAGTCCAGGGGGTGAATTTTTAGATCAGGCTGTACAGGGGAGTTCCTGTCCCTAGGGACACCTGAGCAGCCTTGAACCCCTCTCCAGACCCAGAAGTCCCCGACACCCAATCAAGGAGAGGAAGGGTTGGAGCTGGGATCACCATGGGGGTATATAATGGGCTCTAAGGAGTGTGGCAAGCAGGGGCAGGCAAACAGGAATGAGCACATCAACAAGGATGAGCACATCAGTTTGTGCATCAGTTTGTGCAGTCAGGGAGAGCAGGTGGGTGAGCAGTTAAGGCAGGACATGTGTTACTGCAACTTACTCGAGGAGAGATGGTAGCTACTTGGAGGAGGAAGGCTGTGCTCCCAGCACCCACCAAAATGGATAATGGCATACAGGTCATAGGCTGTGATGACTGCCACAGTCACTGGTGGTAGGGGTAATGCCGACTGTGGCTGCGTGTGGTGTGAGCAGGTTGAGGACCTACTCATACAGGTGGCACAGCTCCAGGATGAAGTGATGGAGCTCAGGGAAGAGGTGGGTAGGTTCAGAAACACCAGGGAAAGTAAGAGGGAAATTGATCATTTCCACAAACAGATCGCTACAAAAATGGAACAGGAGGTAAATTCTGATGGAGAAGAGAATTCTATATCCTCTCATCAGCAAGCCACCCAGCATTCCTGTACTGACCTAATGGAGCAGGGTCCATGGGAGCAGGTCTCTGCCCAAGGAAACAAAAGGAGGAAGCGTGTACCTTTGAGAAGTGCACAGACTATAGTGCCCTTGCAGAATAGGTACGGGGCTCTGCAGGAGGAACTGCTTGTGGGCAATGTCTGGAGGNCAGGTCATAGGCTGTGATGACTGCCACAGTCACTGGTGGTAGGGGTAATGCCGACTGTGGCTGCGTGTGGTGTGAGCAGGTTGAGGACCTACTCATACAGGTGGCACAGCTCCAGGATGAAGTGATGGAGCTCAGGGAAGAGGTGGGTAGGTTCAGAAACACCAGGGAAAGTAAGAGGGAAATTGATCATTTCCACAAACAGATCGCTACAAAAATGGAACAGGAGGTAAATTCTGATGGAGAAGAGAATTCTATATCCTCTCATCAGCAAGCCACCCAGCATTCCTGTACTGACCTAATGGAGCAGGGTCCATGGGAGCAGGTCTCTGCCCAAGGAAACAAAAGGAGGAAGCGTGTACCTTTGAGAAGTGCACAGACTATAGTGCCCTTGCAGAATAGGTACGGGGCTCTGCAGGAGGAACTGCTTGTGGGCAATGTCTGGAGGGGGAGTTGGAACTAGATGATCTGTAAGGTCCCTTCCAACCTGAGCCATTCTACGATTCTATGATTCTATGATGTCGAGGGCTCATGAAGACCAGAAATGTTACCAAGACCAACTTGTCTCAAGCTGGCCATAAGAGCAGGCAATGAAAAGAAAAATTGGTGGGTCATTGTAATAATAGGTGACTCCCCTTTGAGTGGAGCAGGGGGCCCCATATGCAGACCAAACCTGCTTCATAGAGAGGTGTGTTGTCTCCCTAGTGCCCAGGTAAAGACTTTGTAGGTAAAATTTCCACCCTTGTGAATCCTGAAGATCATTATCCATCCCTGACCTTTCAGGTGGGTAGTCATGATGTAGCAATAAGAGGCTCACAATCAATTAGAAGAGATTTCAGGGCTTTGGGGCAACAGGTAGAGGGATCAGGAGATCAAGTTGTGTTTTCCTCCATCTCCTTGACATCAGCAATAGATGAAGAAATATATAGGAAGAGTCAACAGGTTAATTCGTTGCTCCACGACTAAAGTCATCCAGAGGGNAACCTGAGCCATTCTACGATTCTATGATTCTATGATGTCGAGGGCTCATGAAGACCAGAAATGTTACCAAGACCAACTTGTCTCAAGCTGGCCATAAGAGCAGGCAATGAAAAGAAAAATTGGTGGGTCATTGTAATAATAGGTGACTCCCCTTTGAGTGGAGCAGGGGGCCCCATATGCAGACCAAACCTGCTTCATAGAGAGGTGTGTTGTCTCCCTAGTGCCCAGGTAAAGACTTTGTAGGTAAAATTTCCACCCTTGTGAATCCTGAAGATCATTATCCATCCCTGACCTTTCAGGTGGGTAGTCATGATGTAGCAATAAGAGGCTCACAATCAATTAGAAGAGATTTCAGGGCTTTGGGGCAACAGGTAGAGGGATCAGGAGATCAAGTTGTGTTTTCCTCCATCTCCTTGACATCAGCAATAGATGAAGAAATATATAGGAAGAGTCAACAGGTTAATTCGTTGCTCCACGACTAAAGTCATCCAGAGGGCTTTGGATTCTATGATCACAGCCCAGTATACAAGGCACCAGAGCTGCAAACAGCAAAAGGCATTCACTTCTCCTAGAGAGGAAAAAAGATTCTGGGACAGGAGTTGACAGGGCTCATTGATAGGGCTTTAAATTAGATTTGAAGGGGGAAGGGGTTTAGAATCTTATGCTTATCTGTGACAAACAGTGGGGTAACACACCAGGGGCAGAAGGATGGAGCTCTCAAGTTGTTATCCTGAGGCAAGCCAGAGATTATACACCAAGACGCCTCAAGGAAGTCAAGGGGGGTTCACCTAAGAAGGTGACATGTCCAGCCGAAATGAAGTGTCTCTGTGCAAATGCACGCAGTTTGAGCAATAAACAGGATGAATTAAGGGCCATTGTCTTGTTGGAAAGCCATGACAGAGTGGCTGTTACTGAAACTTGGCAGGATGATTCCCATGATTGGAATGTAGCAAATAGACGGGTACAAGCTCTTTAGGAAAGATAGACAGGGGAGGAGGTGTTGCCCTCTACACCAGTGATCAGCTGGAATCAGTGGAGATCCACCTGGGGAAGGATGATGAACCGGTTGAGAGTGTAGAGGTTAAGACTGAAGGGAAGACAGGGGAAGGTCATGTTACAGTAGGGGTCTTCTACAGGCCACCTGACCAGCAGGGCCAAGTAAATGAGGCCCTCCCTAGGCAGATAGAAGTGGCTTCATGTTCACAGACCCTGGTCCTCATGGGGGATTTCAACCACCCTGATGTCTGTTGGAGGGACAATAAATCAAGACACCAGCAATCCAGGATATTCCTGGAGTGCATCGATGACAACTTCCTCCTCCAAATAGTAGAGGAACCAACAAGGAAAGGTGCTATGCTGGACCTTGTTCTTGCCAACAGGGAAGGCATGGTGACCAACACAAGGCTGAGGGACAACCTTGGTTGCAGTGACCATGAAGCACTAGAATTCAAGATCCTCAGGGCACCTAGGAGGATATATTCTGAACTCACGACTCTGGACGTTAGACATGCAGACTTTGATTGCTTCAGGGATTTGATGGCCAAAGTATAGTGGAACAAAGCCTTTGAGGGAAGGTAGGCCCAGGACAGCTGGTCTATATTCCATATCAATTTCTATAGATATATTGATGGAAAAAGGAAGACGAGGGAAGGTGTGGGCCTCCTCAGCAATGAAAAGGGAGAACTGGTGACAACTGATGTGGAGAAGGCCGAAGTTCCCAACAGCTTCTTTACTTTAATCTTCTCTGGTAAGGGCCCCCGCCACACCCCCAAAGTCAAAGAAGATAATGGCAGGGTTTGGAAGATAGAACTGCTGCTGATAAGTGAAGATCAGGTTCATGACCATCTGAAAATCCTGAAAGTTCACAAGTCCATGGGACCTGACAGGATACAGCCACAGGTACTAAGAGAATTGGTGGATGAGGTTGCTAAGCCACTCTCTATTGTATTCCAAAAGACATGGCAGCCCGGTGAAGCTGCCACTGACTGAAAAAGGGGAAACATAACCCCTATTTTTAAAAAGGGGAAGAAGAATGATTCCGATAATCACAGTCACACTATCATTACGGTTGGAAAGGACCCTCAAGATCATCTAGTCCAACTAATAGCCCTACACTACTCTTACCCCTAAATCATCCCCTGAAGAAACACATCTATCCTCTTCTTAAAAACCTCCAGGGGTGGTGACTCCACCACCTCCCTGGGCAGCCTATTCCAATATATCACCACTCTTTCAGTAAAGAAATTCTTCCTAATATCTAATCTAAACCTGCCCTGGCACAACTTAAGCCCATTCCCTCTAGCCCTCTCACTAGTCACAAGGGAGAAGAGGCCAACACCCACCTCCCTAGAAAGACCTTTCAAGTANAGACACTCCCACTCAGCTTAGTGTCATCTGCAAATTTACTAAGGGTAACTATAAGAGAACTATAGGCCAGACAGTCTCACATCTATGCCTGGTAAGATCATGGAGCAGATCCTCCTGGCGACACTGCTGAGGCAGAAGGATAATGAAGAAGTGATTTGGTATAATCAACACAGCTTCACTAAGGGTAAATCATGCCTAACAAATCTTGTGGCCTTCTCTGAAAAGGTCACAACATCAATAGACAGGAGAAGAGCAACGAATGTCATTTACCTGGATCTGAGCAAAGCCTTTGACACTGTCCCACATGACATCCTGGTCTCCAAGGAATATGGGTTTGATGGATAGACTACTCACTGGATAAGGAATTGGCTTGACAGCCACGCCCTAAGAGGGCCTGTTAATGGATCCACGTCCAAGTGGAGGCCAGTGACAAGTGGAGTCCCTCAAGGATCACTACTGGGCCCAGTCTCGTTCAATATCCTTGATGGAGACATGGACAGTGGCATCGAGTGTTCCCTCAGCAAGTTTGCTGACAACACCAAGCTGTGTGGTACGGTTGACATGCTGGAGGGGAGGGATGCCATCCAGAGGGACATGGACAGGCTGGAGAGGTGGGCCCATGCCAGCCTCATGAAGTTCCATAAGAACAAGTGCGAGGTCCTACACGTGGGTTGGGGCAATCCCAAGCACCGATACAGGCTGGGCAGGGACTGGCTTGAAAGCAGCCCTGAGGAAAGAGATTTGGGGGGGCTGGGGGCTGGGATGCTGAACAGGAGCCACAAGTGTGTGCTTGCAGCCCAGAGGGCCAACCATACCCTGGGCTGCATCAAGAGGAGCATGTCAAACATGTTGAGGGAAGTGATTCTCCCCTTCTACTCTGTTCTTGTGAGACCCTAATTGTAATATAGTGTCCAGTTCTGGAGCTCCTATCACAAGAAGGATATGGAAGTGCTGGAGCTAATCCAGAGAAGGGCCAAGAGAATGATCAGAGGACTGGAGGACCTCTCCTGTGAGGACAGACTGAGAGAGTTGAAGTTGTTCAGTCTGGAGAAGAGAAGGCTCCAAGCAGACCTTATTGTGGCCTTCCAGTATCTGAGAGTGGCTCACAAGAAAGCTGGTGAGGGACTTTTTAGGAGGTCAGGTAGTGACAGAAGCAGGGGAAATGGGTGCAAGCTAGAGGAGGGTAGATTTAGATTAGACATTAGGAGGAAGTTCTTCACTGTTAGGTTGATGAGACATTGGAAGAGGTTGCCTAGAGAGGTTGTGGAAGCTTTTTAAGCCAGGCTGGATGGGGCTCTGGGCAACCTGATGTACTGGAAGGTGTCCATGCCAGGCAGGGAGGTTGGAACTAGATGATCTTCAAGGTCCCTTCCAACTCTGACAATTCTATGATTCTGTTCTATGATTCTATTTTAATATGTTAATGGCATTAATTTACTGACAGAATGTAGTTAATTCTATTTATTTCCTTTGCTAGTGATAGCTTGTCTGTGTGCCTATCCCTTCTACAGTATGGCCAGCAGCAAATTGAAGTTAAACACTCATTACTACAGCAAAGTGCCAAGACAAACAGAAAATAATTAGTATCATGCAAAACGCAGGCTATTTTCAGACCCTGTACGTTCAAAGAACAGCCTCCAGCTGTGTACGAATTGTTTCGGGATTAAAGCAGATACTTGTTCCAATAGAAATAAAGAACGCAAGTAGGAATTAGATTATAAGTCCCTACAGAGAACCAACACCTGCTCCCAACTGCTGGAGTGTTCGAAACAGGAAACTTACGTTTGTTTTAAAACACTGATGAGATGGTATTGTGGCTAAGCTTCTAAATGTAATTTTAATGATTTAATAAGATTCTCTTCATCTGCCTGGCTTGTACAATCAGGAACAATACATTCAATTATTCTTTCTGCTTTCTGTGGAGGCATTTAAAAGCAATGAAAAGATGGGAAAGCAAAGAAACTGGCTTAGCTCAGCTGCACAGAATATCAAAATGGCTAGATGGTCTTCCAGGCCCACTGTGATCTCCCTTAAGCACAAGAGGCTTTTCACTGAGCCATGCTCTGATGTAGCTGGTTGGAAAGATCTTGGTTTGAGTGATACCTACAAGGCTGCACAAACACCTAGAACAACAATTTTCCTGCTTGTAGAACATAAATTCCAGCTTGTTGATGTTTACCCTTTATAAGCTATGAATACTGATCAAGATTTAACTGGTTGTGTTGAGAAAGTCAAGGGATTGCGTACAAGACTAGCAAACATGTCCTGGTATTTCTATCTGGCACCCTTAAAATTTTCTTCTTGTTTTCCATAGTTTCCTTCTGTGGTGGGTTTGACCTTGGCTGGACACCAAGTGCCCACCCAGCCGCTCTATCACTCCCCTTCCCAGAGGGACATGGGAGAGAGAGTAAGGTGGAAATAGGAATGACCCGTGGGTTGAGACAAGACAGTTTATTATTAGCACTACACACAGCAAAGCCTGCGCGCGCAGAAGCAAAGCAAAAGCAGACTTAATCTCTACTTCCCATGAGCAGCGATGGTCGGCCACTCTCCGAGAAGCAGGGCTGCGGTCTTCAGGAGGCAGTCATTAGCCGATGAATGCCCACCCCCCTGCTCCGTGCCTCAGCTTTTATATCTGAGCTGACTTCATATGGTATGGAATATTCCTTTGGTCAGTTTGGGTCAGCTGGCTGCCCGACTTCCCTCCCAGGTTCCTGCCCCCCAACCAGAGAAGGAATGTCACAGTGCTAGTGTTGTGCCCAGCGGCAGCCAAAACACGGGTGTGTTATCAGCACCCTGCTAGTCACCAATGCAAAACACCGCACTGTGAGGGTCACTATGGGGATGAATTACAGCTCAGCCAGACCCAATACACCTTCACAATTAATTACTTCAGTAATTTCCAAAATATTGCTATGAATATGAGGTGCTTTAAAGCAACACACATATATTTGTGTGGCTTTTAATCTTGAAAGACGTAAGCACTTCTTCTGAGATTTCTGGACCAATAGCCAACCTTCTTGGAACACACATATCTGACTCCAGGAAATTTTGTCAGTAGCTATCTAGCTCCTTTTATTAGATTGTGGAACATAACATAATTGTTCTGATTAATAATCAAATCCAGCATTCCCCAATATGTGAATTCCTTGAATTCAAGAGAGGCTTGTTTTCATCATGTGAACATCTTTACATTCCCATAGTGGTTCTAACAGTTTTTAAAGAGTGTTTATATAATTATTTTTACATATAATATATATATTTACTTACTATATTTATACATAATATTTACTTTGAGGGTGACAGAGAACTCAAACAAGCTGCCCAGAGAGGTTGTGGGG
This sequence comes from Galbula dea, assembly GCA_013399015.1. Lineage (NCBI taxonomy): Eukaryota > Metazoa > Chordata > Aves > Piciformes > Galbulidae > Galbula > Galbula dea. The sequence goes on from VWZX01009985.1 coordinate 9,085, forward strand.
TTTTCTTCTCTGGAGGTATTCAAAAGACACCTGGATGTGTTTCTGTGCAACTTGCTCTAGCTGAACCTTCCTTAACAGTGGGGTTTGGACCAGATGATCCCTAGAAGTCCCTCACAATCTCTAGTATTCCATGATTATGTGATTCTGTGAATTACCAAGTACTAAGTGGAAATTTTCATCTTATATGACTATGATGAAATAAAATCAATTCATTCCTTATCTCATACTCCCCATAAAATCTTGCATTCTTGCTAATGAAGATGACTCATGTTCAGCCAGCTGTCAATCAGCACCCCCAGGTCCTTCTCTGCTGGGGAGCTCTCCAGCCACACCTTCCCCAGCCCGTAGTGGTGCTGCGGGTTGTTATGACCAAAATGCAGGACTTTACATTTAGCCTTATTAAAACTCATCCCATTGGTCTCTGCCCATCTATCCAGCCTATCTAGGTCCCTCTGCAGAGCCAGCCTACCCTCAAGCAGATTGACACTCCCACCCAGCTTAGTGTCATCTGCAAATTTACTAAGGGTGCACTCTATCCCCTCATCCAAGTCACCAATAAAGATGTTGAACAGGAGAGGCCCCAGCACTGGCCCCTGAGGGACACCACTTGTGACCAGCTGCCAACCGGACTTGACTCCATTGAGCACAACTCTCTGGACTCGGCCATCCAACCAGTTTTTGATCCAGCCAAGGGTGTGCTTATCCAAGCCACGAGCAGCTAGCTTCTCAAGGAGAATGCTGTGGGAAACTGTGTCAAACGCCTTGCTAAAGTCAAGGTAGACAACATCCACAGCCCTTCCTTCATCTAATAAGCGGGTTACGCCATCATAGAAGGAGATCAGGTTAGTCAGACAGGACCTGCCTTTTGTGAAGCCGTGCTGACTGGACCCGATCCCCTGGCCACTCTGCAAGTGTCGCAGAAGTGTACTCAGGATGATCTGCTCCATCAGCTTTCCTGGCACAGAAGTCAGACTGACAGGCCTCTAATTTCCCGGATCATCCCTCCTTCCCTTCTTATAAATGGGGGTAACATTGGCTGATTTCCAGTCAGCTGGTACCTCCCCCGTCAGCCAGGACTTTTGAAAAATGATGCAAAGTGACTTAGCGAGCACATACATTGACTGCAACCATGCCCAACTATCAGCTCTGATGCTCCTGCTACAGGTGCTGCTGAAACATGGAAGCTGATGTTATCTTTTCCAGCCTCAAATCTAGCAAGCTTGAGCTTTGATTTACTATGCTTTTTCTCCCTATTTTCTTTTTCCTTTTTTCCCCTTTAAAACTGATCACTGCATCACAGTCCACCTCTGATTAGGCATTGTCCTGTTTTCAGGTAGACTGAAGAGATAGACTGAGAATATGGAAAGAGAATGGCCTTACTGCATTGGTCATTCCCAGGGTTAAGAGAAGCCCCTTTATAGTTTGGAATCACAAAGTTATGGATGGTGATAGGGAAGCGAAGGGTCCAGCAGAGATTGCCTGGTCCTGTCCATGGCATCTGGCCAGATGTATGCCCAATTTGTTCTCAAAAACCTTAAATCAGGAAATTTCTACATTTTCCCCATAAAACCTTCCCACTGCTTTGTTCTGTTCTCCAAAAGCTTTTCCTAGACTGTAATATGAATCTTCTTTGCTGCATCCAGTCAGGTCCAAAGGGTGCTTGGAATAGTGTATTTCCTTTTCACCCCTATCCCCTTCAAATCTTTTACATATTTCAGAACACTTGTATTTTTTCTCAGTCTTCTCTTTCCTACATTAATCAAACACACTTCCTAGTTTTCCTTATATTTTAGGTTTCTTCTGTAACTCAGATGAAGTGAGAGTGTTCTCCATGGGAGTCTTCACCTTTTTCACATACATATTTTATAAGAAGAAAACCTAAATGGGAATGCAGCACTCTAGCTGAGGTCCTGAAATGGGTCCATGTTCTCTCTAGCTTTGAGATAAAAAAAAAAGAAAACTGTTTTATAGGGATAAAAAGCACACTTCTCTAGGACTTCAGGAGAGTGGCTAGGCTAACACAGGCACTCCATCTCTTTTCTCCACTGTTTTCTTTCATTCAGGATGTGCACTGATTTATGATCTGCTACAGTTGTGAACTGCAGAATTAAGATCATTATTTGAGTCTTGAAAGGTAGACCACTCTTTTCTTAACTTTCCTGCAGAGATACACAACCTCGACCAAGCAATGTAACCAGAAGAGCTTCAGCTCTGTGAGGCCTAGTGACAAGACAAGAGGCAATGGTTGTATGTTGAAGCATAGGAGGTTCCGTGTGAATACAAGAAGAAATTTTTTCCCAGTTCAGGTGCCAGAGCACTGGAACAGACTGCCCAGAGAGGTTGGGGAGTCTCCTCTGGAGGTCTTCAAAACCCGTCTGGATGTGCTTCTGTGTGTCCTGGTCTAGGGAATCCTGCTTTGACAGGGGGGTTGGACTAGATGATCTTTTGAAGTCCATTCCAACTCCTAACATTCTGTGATTCTGTGAACCTAACACAAGAGCTAAAAGGTAACAATAAAACAACTACTACAAAAACATTGCACTCTCCAGTTTGGAGTATTGCTCCTATTAGCAGTGTCTGAGCTGTTCTAGTAAATGCTTCAGCTGCTTTCTGTTATGTACAGATGTTCAGAAATTTAGTGAAGGAGTTTCTGCCCGTAGGGAAGTTTCATTTCATAGAAAATGAAACATTAAACTGACTGATGCTTTCAATCTAATCAAATTACAATATGGTATTTCAGCAAAGGAAAATACGTGTCTGACAATATAAGTATTTCAAGTTGAATGTGGATTAATATTTATACTGCCTTACTATTGCAAAAATCCACAGTGTGTAATTTATTTAATCTGAACAATGAGCATAAACACCTTTCATCCTTCTGAAACTTCATTGTTGAGCACCATCATCATCATCTGATATTCTCAAAGTCAAATGTTCCATGAGTCATAAGTTTTAATGTTTGAAAGGTTTTGGGTCACTTGAGAAGTTTACTTTGTGTTCCAGTTTAAATTGGAACAAATATTTCTGTAGTGTATGGTTTATCTACAAAACAGAAATTCTAGTTTCCAACCAGCTCTAATATTACGTTTTCATAAGAAAGCATTTTGGTAGAAAATCTTTACATTACGTCTTAAATGCCTAGTGTTATTTATGTGGCATGAGATACATGTGGGTGCTCTGTCCTGCTCATCAGGATAGGTACGCTGAAGTCAATTAACCTTACTTGTCAGCTTGAGTATAGGCACCTGACTGAAACAACTCCAGAGAGCTCAGCTTTTCTTGGGACAATCTCTTAAATGCTACTATTAATATCTAATATGCTTATTACACATCTGTGATTGTGGAGAGAAATAAATGAGGGGACTCTTTCTTGCAGTCCTCATGTACTAAACCTTGCCCTAAACCCATTGCAGGGAATCCAAACACACAAGGCTGCACAGTACTGACAGCCCTTGCACCAGTACTGCAAACAGTTCCAACATTGTCTATCTGGACTTGTGTAAGGCCTTTGACACAGTCATAGAATCATAGAATCATAGAATGGCTGAGTTTGG
>VWZX01009986.1:272-47208 GCA_013399015.1 Galbula dea
GCTCCCTCAGCAAGTTTACCAACACCACCAAGCTGTGTGGACCGGTTGATACGCTGGAGGGGAGGGATGCCATCCAGAGGGACCTGGACAGGCTGGAGAGGTGGGCCCATGCCAACCTCATGAAGTTCAACAAGACCAAGTGCAAGGTCCTACATCTGGGTCGGGGCAACTGGGTGAAGATTGGCTTGAGAAGCGTGGCCAGCAGGTCGAGGGAGGTGATTCTCCCTCTCTACTCTGCACTCGTAAGACCCCACCTGGAATATTGCATCCAGTTCTGGAGCCCCTATTTCAAGAGCGATATGAATGTGCTGGAGCAAGCCCAGAGAAGGCCCACGAGAATAATCAGAGAAGTAGAGCACCTCTCCTACGAGGATAGACTGAGAGAGTTGGGATTGTTTAGTCTGCAGAGGAGAAGGCTCCGGGGAGACCTTCTTGTGGCCTTCCAGTATGTGAAGAGGGCCTACAAGAAAGCTGGGGAGGGACTTGTTAGGAGGTCAGACAGTGATAGAACCAGGGGAAATGGATGTAAGCTAGAGGAGGGTAGATTTAGGTTGGATGTTAGGAGGAAGTTCTTCACTCTGAGGTTGGTTAGACAGTGGAACAGGTTGCCCAGTGAGGTTGTGGAAGCCTCATCCCTGGAAGCTTTTAAGACAAGGCTTGATGGGGCTCCGGGCAACCTGATCTAGTGGGAGTTGTCCCTGGCAGGCAGGGGGTTGGAACTAGATGATCTTTAAGGTCCCTTCCAACTCTGACAATTCTGTGATTCATCAAGCTGGTGAGATATGTGTGTAAATGTCTCAGGTCCTATCATTTGGATACAGTAAAACTATGCTTTCAGGAACACATGAATTTTATTGGACATATTCTAAAACCAGCAATTGAAAATAAACAATACATTTAAGAATTGTCAAGTTATTTGATTCCCAGAGTTCATTTAAATAATACTTCGTCTGAAGTCATGCTTATTAATGCAGATGAAAGTCTTAAGAATCTTATTTAGTTGCTTACTAAATAAGTATGTATATATACATATAAATAAATTTGTATTCTGGTAACATCATCTTAATCCACTTTTATGTGATTCAGGAATCTTAACATATATGAGATGTCGATCAGATAGACAGTCCCACAGCACGGAAATGGGAAGTTTATAATCTCTCTGGGAAGTGTAGTGAAGTCTCATTTGTTGCTTTTCTATTTTATCATGTGTGAGAGCAAGCTTGCATCCAGTAGAATGCCCATAACTGACTGTGGTTCGCAGTGCACCCATCTCACCTACTTGGGATTTTGTTTAAGGGAAGAAAAAGTTCTCTCCTTATTGCAGTGGGGAATCCTTTCACCTCAAGTATAATGTTTTAAATATTTCTATGTGAGCTTTCAACAGCTTGGCAGTCTGGTTGGGATCGGCTTGTGGAAAAGTATAGATTATTAGGAGGCTTCTTATATTGATATATCTGAAGAAATTTCAATAAACTTGTTGAATTTCATAATATAGAAATCTCACATGTCTTCCAGGTTTCAAATAAGTTTCAGAAGTGGGGTTGGTGATATGGGAATATATGCTGTTTAACTGGAGTCCATTTTTTTAACTGTAACAGGCTACAATTCATTCACTGTATGAATTTTTACAACAGAGTGAGCAGAACTGTGACTTAGTTTAACTTCCATTATTTTTCCTCCATTTTCCTTGCCTGCAAGACAATCTGCCAGCCAGAAAAAAGATCCAACTCTTATAGGACAGCGGGAGCTTTAAGTTTCTGATAGATAGCTCTGCAAATAGCACTTTGTAGGCAGATTAGCAGGGTGGTTTTTGACAGATAATTTAGGAGTAAGCATGAAACTTGGTGTTATTGCATCACGTTTGTACTACTTAAAAAGGATTGTATTCTTTCCTGCTCTTCAGCATAGGGCCAAGTTTTTGCTATAGTATCCATTCTCAGGTGTTCAGCCTGTACAAAGCCTTCCTGCTCAGTAAACAAGCTATTCATTTTGTGTCAGTAAATGCCAAGACCATTGCACTAGATCATAATGCTACACATATGCTTAGGAGATTTAATTCATAGGTCACAAAACATAAAAAGATTTCTTTAAAAGCTTAAATAAAAAAAAGCTTTTTGTGAGGTAAATACTAAATTTTCATGTATATGGTGAGAGAGGGAGATCAGGTGAGAACAGTTTCAGACTTGGTTTAGGAGTGGGTTCTTTTTTGTGCAGTTAATGCAGCTTTGTTTTCTGAACTACTGTACCTAGTGGCTATCAGAAATATGGACTTGGGTGCCTACTTCTTGACCTGTGACTTAAGAAAGAAACTGTCTTTGCTGAATTTCCTACTTTGAAGAAGACAGTGTCAATTGTAGACTTGAGTTCTTGCTTCTGCACTTCTACAGTAGCCTTGGTCCCTAGAAACTACCAAGTATCTTCATTCTGTGTGCATGTTTCCTTCTGAAAGTTTCTTCATTTCCAAACTGATTCATCAGAGAACTGAGAACATGCAGTACAATAATTTTTTCTTTAATCCATAATTAATTTTCATTCTTAAATGGAGGTGGATTATAAGTACTTTAAGTCTTCCCCATATCCATCATTATCCTTCAAAATGCTTAACTAGTAGATTACCAGTTACTTTGCCATTTTATAGCTATAAGAAGTCCTTGAGTCTTTGAAGTTGTACATGCGTTTAAAGGATGTCAGAAGTATCACCTATGCATGTCTATCAAAACGAGGCAGCTCAGGTTCCTAGACTTGAATCAGTCCTTCATAATATTGATTTTTGTATTTACTTTGCACAAAAGCAAGCTGCACTAATGGCGTAGAGGAAATCTATGCCTATTCTTCAAAGAGCAGTGAGCACGTACCATTTAATTTTATGAGACTATTACCAAAAAGACCCTATACCCAAACCAACCTTGTGGCATTCGCAGAACACTTCCTGTAGCTTCACTGAAGCATCAGGAATGGATATCCTTTATTTGTATTTTAATACAAATAAACATTTATACTCTGCTTATACATCCTCAAAGTGGATTACAGTACTGGCTCCTATGCTACCTGTGTACATTACTAGCAGCTTGAGGTTGCTACTGCTACTTTCAATGAACAAATTTATTTTGAATAATAAATGATGAGAAAGTTCTCCGAACATAAGCACTCTAGCCATCTTCAACAGCGTGTATTTTAACTAGCAAACTTTTCAGTAATTTTGGGTTTCTTCATTTTTATTTGGTGTGCTGTTTAAGAAAAAAAAAGTGCAGTGGAGTATAGAGGAATTTTAAGGATCCTGTGACAATTGTATAAAACTGGAGCTAAAAGCTTCCTTGGCCAGGTCACTCACTGATCCTCTGCCCTTGCGCGTGTCACTGCCTATCAAATACAGTCAAACCAGCAAACCATAGGCAGATCTTTTTCCGTGCTCGATGCCTCCTCAGAACATGTATTCCTGAATACATTAATTATATAGCTCTCTAATGCTGTGAATTATAACACTTAACTGCATTAAACTATCAATTTAAATATGCTGAAAAGCTGTGGAAATAGAACTGTGACCTGTCCTGATGGGGATAAACACGCAGGTCACTGTGGTTTTTTTTCAAGGCAAACCTTTAGTAGCACAAACAGCGCTTCCAGTTGAGACCTGACACTTGCCATCTGTAGAACTAGGTCAAAAAGATTGCTCATATTCTTTTAAAATGTCAATAAATTAGTTTAATGTATATCAGCAATCTAGAGATACCAAAATATGTCCTATCTTCTGGCTTTATGAAACACATATATACAAAAGATGCAATTATTACATCAGCGTCATCAGTTGTGAAATTTGAGATTAAGTATTAAGCTGTTTGGATGAGTGAAACTAAATCTCTCTGCATGTTCTGGAAAACAATACTGTTCCTTTTCTAATCCACACTGATTTAATTGATTGGGTAAATTCCATTCTGATATTCCACCTGCACAGAGAAAGGTAATCTTGCTGTATAGTTACTTTGCTATATATTCTTGTTTTGTTATAGTTATTTCCTGAAAAATTCTGTATATAATAAATATGATTGTTTCCTGTGGATTTTGTATCAGGGTGACCCCGGTTCTTCTGCTGCAGGAATTAAGGTAATTTTGTTTTAAAGAAGTTGTACAGGGAGAAGAGGGGTGGTTGGTCTGTGTTACTTTGTAGTGTCACAGTCATTTTGGGTACTAATGATGTTATGGTTTTCCCCAGCTCTCTTTTTAACTCATTTTGTCAGATGTCATGTCTTTCATCTCTTTACTTTCAGGGTGAACCTGGTGAATCTGGACGGCCAGGACAGAAGGTATTAGTTGGAAATGTTCTGTTTTCCTTTTCTTCTCTGTTGGATTTGTGATGAATAATACTACATAGATGTTAACCGGTGGCACTCACCCGTACTAGGATGAGCCCGAGGCAGTACAGTTTAATGGCCTGATACCTGTACACATTTGGCATATGCTCATTTTGTATTTTAAAAAGCACAGGAATGATGATACTAATTAACACGATAAGCAACATTAGACTAACACACCTCCCCTTCTAGCCACTGCATGCTTCTTGCATTGAAAGCTTACCCAGTTGCTGCTAGTGAGACTTAATAATGAATGACTCTGCTCTGTGTGTGATCACAAGTTAATCTCACATGTTTGACTGAATATTAACCTTCAGAATATGGTACATTATTGCATCTCATCAGGAAAAAAAAATATTGACTAGAATCCCTTTTACACTGCAAGGAGGATCAAACTGTCAAGAGGCACAGTATGTTTGGAAGGACCAGGCAATGACGCTTTGTTCTTCCTTCTAGGGGAAGAAAATTCCCCTGGATGCTGCGTAGCTGAAATTGCTTTTTCAACAAAGGTCCAGCAGGAGCTGTAATGACTCTGTTCTGCATGAGACCCTCTGAAGTTGGAGAATTTCCTCTTTGAATCCATAGTACCTCAAACACAGTGGATGTTTAGCCTTCAGCTGCTTTTCATAAGAGCAGGAGGCTGGTCCTGCTGGGAGAGCTGGTGAAAGGACAAAGAGAAGAGACAGGGAGGGAACTAGATTTCTGCTTTGCATTAATTGGTTTCCCTCGGGAGCCTGTGGCACAATTCTTGCCTCTTACAACACTGAAACCTACCCACTGCTGCTAGAGTGGAGCAGAGTCCAGCCGCCAGTTGTGATAGCAGGTATCTGGACAGACAGATAAGAGCTAAAATTCTGTGTAGCCAGTGGCAGTACAAGCATTTTCCAATAGTCAGGGTCCTTTGGTGACTAAGCAAAACCCCCAAAGACATTGAAATGTAGAATAAAACTGGAAGTTAAGTCTTTTTGCTTGAGAAGTTGTTACTCATCAAACAGGCTAAACAAAGACTATTATGGTTGCAAATGTAGTTCTTCAGTAAAATGTCATTTTAATTAGGAAAGGTAATCAAAGTCGTTTAAAGCTATCTAATCTGCAGAATCATTCAGTGTGTGCATTTTGCAGCATATGATTTGCTTGGGTAATAAAATAGAAAATGCACTTAAGAGCCTTTTGAGATTCTTACTGTCATTAGCTGGCTGCCATGGAGGGAAAAACTAGCAGTGATGTATTTCAGTCCCCAAGCACTCAGGTTTGAAGTCATTAGGTAATGTATGTAAGTGAAAGGTATGCAGTTCAGACTTTCCACAGTCTCAGTTTGTTGTTCACACCAAAGGGAGCTTATTATGTTCTCTCCACCTCACAAGCTTCCAGTATGCCACATTCATGTCTCCAGTCTGAGCCAGTGGCTCCCATAATATGGCATTCATTCAGAATGCCTCCTCCAGCCAGCTGCTCTGTGTCTGATGTTCTCATCCTGCTAAGCATAGACTCGTTAACCTCTCCAGAGGTTGTGGGGCAACTCTTCAGCTGGAGGCGTGTCTCTGCCCTCTACGTCATCTCTATACTTCTCCCCTTACTGTGTCCCATTCCTATTTCTTTGCTGTATCTTCCCTCCTTCTTTATATTCTTCCTTTTCTTCCAGTTATTCCTTACCCATCTTCTAAAAACATATTAATATTGAGCATCTGAATATTATTTTCATGAAATGAAATAGTAGGTATTTCAATGACTTGACAAGGTGGTTGTGTGCATCTATATTGCAGAGGTGATAAAATGGCCTGCCTTGCTAAACTGAGCATTATGATTTGGAGTTAGTATACAGCCTTGGCTTCTTTAGAAATAATTATTCTCATAAAACATACTCAGATCCTTTGTATCAGGAAAGGTCTGCATTACTAACTCTCATGAAACATTAGTGATTTCATTGTGTTTCATAATGCTTAATATATCTTTGAGGGGCATTTAAATTGTTTTGGATTACTGTGACTCTGAACTGGCTTTGCTGGATCCTTTCTGCTTATTATGGAGGTTAGCTCTGACCTAAGACTAAACAGGGACCTACTGCAGCAATGCTAATAGATTATTAGTTATATATATTCAAGTTCTGTGCTTAGAAGTGAAATTTAGTGCTTCCACAACTACATGAGAAAAGATCACTGTAGTATTGTGACATATACAGCTATTCAAGTAAGAAACTGAAATACAGGGGTTTGAAGATAGCTTTTTGTCAGGAGTAAGTGCAGTGGTGGCCTTTTAAAGTATTAGTCTTTTGCAAGAGTGAGAACCCATTTTCTGCTTTAGAAAGTGATAGGCAACATACCAAGAAATCTGATTTTATAGTTAATATTTTGAGACTAGCGTCTTTCCTGTGCTTTTAAACAATATGGATAGTTCAAGTTTTGGAGTAACTAAAATGGGGACAAAGCAGCTGTTATCAGATCCTCCTATAACATTTTAAAACCATTCCATTTGGTAAAGTGATTTGCAGACCCTCTGTTGTGCTTTTTAGTTTGCACTTCCAGTGTACTGCCTCAAAGAAGCATCTTTGAGTATTGTAATCTGATGAACGTCTATATTATTCTTACATGTGCTTGTGTATGCATACACAAGTGTGTGAATGTATGTGAGTGTGTGTGTATACACACACATGTAAAATATTCTAATAGCACAATCTGTATGAGTCAGCCCAAACCACGGAGTTGAAATCTGGCTTTCTGTAAAGCCTAGGAGTGTATGAAATCTGGAATATAGTTCAACTCACTGTAAAGGTAAAAGTTGGCTTCAGAGTTCAGACCTGAGTTTCCAGAAAGTTCAGGGACTATTCAGATCCAAGGTGCTGGTTAGAATCCATCTCTTTATTGAAGTAAAATCTCCAGCCTTAAAAATAATGTTTCCTTCATGTTACTGCTCTTTTATTTTTTGAATTCTATTAATCATCTTTATTTCTGTAGACAACATCTTTCCATTTGGCTGATATCTCAAAATGACCATTTGTGTGAATATTGTCATTCTTGTCTTAGACTATACCAACTTTATTTAAAAATTCATACATTCAGTGTTTAATTCCTGTTACAAGATTACCCTTGCAAATGCAGGTATTTTCATTGCAATTTCAACTAAGCAAGGCATTTCTGGGTAAAGCAATAGAAGGTTACATCCTAGTATCCTTCATAACACATATATATTCACAGACAAATAGCAAGCACTGTAATGATGCTATGGATAACTCTATAAAAATGATGTTATAATTAGGCAGTCCTGCTTGAATTACACCAAGTTTAAACCAAGCTTTTCTGAATTGCTTTGTAGCTAAATCAGACAGTTACACAGCACAATATCTAGCTCAGAGCTGAATAGAATTAAACACGTTGTAAGTATGGAACTGAAATAGCAGAGTGTAAAATGAACCAATGCTGCTTGTTTTCTTCTCTTTTGCTGAAGACTAATGTAAATTCATGTTTGGCTTTCCTGACATGTATTTGCAGCCTGTGTCATCTTCATGTCCAAGGTTCCCAGAAGATATTTTAAGTTATTAACACAACTGTTACTAATTGTACATTTAAGTGACTCATTCTGAAAACATCAGTCCTGCTTTAACTGTCTAGCAATTAACTAGGCTTTTATCTTGATGCAGAATGTACAGAGGTGTTCACTGGACAGTGACCATAACTGAATAATGCCTGTAACGTTATGTCATTTTCCTGTATAGGGTGAACCAGGTCTTCCTGGGCTTCCTGGACTCCCTGGGATAAAGGTAAATAAACTGTAGTCTCTGCTGTGCCGAGGGGACACCACAAAGAGAGAGGGGCACCACAAAAAGGGGGAGACTGAAAGAATGTGGCTAAAATGGACTTGATGTACGGGTGCTGTATCTACTTCTGAGTCTCTGGTATTAAACTGGAGATTGTCACAGAAAGGTATTACATGGAAAATTGGTTAAGTGTCTATGATTAAGCAAACAGTATGTGTGAAGTAGAACATTGCATTCTAGTGCTTTAAAAATAATATAATATAGGGGTTTATGTTTTTATATTTTTATGTAATGGAAAAAGCTTCTCATCAAAGTTTTACTTGATTTCCACTTTGATGGTTGCTTTTGAGTAGTAATAGTCTACTGAATTTAACAAGCCTCCAGCCAAGGAATTGCATTAATTACACACAGGTTGTGAAGAACTGGCTCTGTTAACAAAAATACTGCATGCTCCATTACACAGCAGTGATTTCCACAGACAAGTCAAAATGTTTTAGTAAGATTATATTCAACATTAGTTACAGTCCCTGTCCTAATACCTGGCTTAGTTCCTGGCTTCCAGTTTGTCGGGGAGTTTTAGGTAAATTTGTACAAAAGATGTGGCTGGTTTACTACTGTCGAAGTGGTTGCATTGGGAATTGCAGACACTTGGGCAGTTTGGGCTGTAACTGTATAATGCTGCACAAAGTAAGTAGATTCACATACCCTGAGTGAGTGCAGATTAGAATGATTGCTTGTTCATGGCAAAGTCTATTCTTTCAGAAAACAAAATCTCTTTGAAACTTTGTGTTCTGGGCCTGATTGTACCTCAGGGGATAGTTCATACTATTTTTTCAGTAACAAGGGGGATAAGCCAGAGGTCAAAATCTTGTCCATTTTGGTAGGATTTAGGATTTATCTAATGATTTGCAGTGTTTTTCTCAAGGGACCTGTGAGTTGCCACAGCAATGAAGCATAAAGCCTTTTCTGTGTTACTAGTGAATTATGGGAAGAATTGAACATGCATATTAAAGTTTGTAAGTTTTAGTACCTGAAAGTTCCATGTTCATGCAGATCATGCATGTTCATGCAGATCATCAGCAAGTAAAAAAAAAAATAATCTCAGTCTCTGCTGGGCAAATTAGTGCTGTTAAGCTTTATTTGTTGGTGGCAAGAATGACTCAGAAGGGCATCTTTCAGATTCACCTGAAAGACAAGATGTGAAGTGTAAACTGGGTGAAATTTTGCCAGGGAAAATTCGTTTCAGAATTTGGTGGATACAGTGGAAAAACAGTACAGTTGCCTGCAGGATTAAATGGAATAATTTGGTCAAATATTAATCCTTTAGGAGAATACTAGCTTCTATTAAAACTTGAAGCAAGAAGGAGACAAGTAGTGGTTCAGTGAAGAAATACCATCTAGTGTAATTCTGTGCTGAGGTGGCCAGATGCACCCTAGATGATGACAAGAAAGGTAGCAGAATGTGAATAGAAGAGAGCAAAGCAGAACTGGTCACATCAGAATGGCAGGATGAGTGCTCTTTGATTCAAGGCTTTTGTCAACTGTTTAATTAAGGAGTCTGTAGAAAAAAGCCTGGATTTTTCTGTTGCAGAAAAACAGACTACATCTGTGACTTGAGAAGTGGTGACAGAAATGAGAGAATGGCTGGAGTTAGACACAGGCACTCATCAGCAAACAAAAAGCAGTAGTTTAGCCCCTTCTCTTGTCCTCTTGTTTTAGCAAAGATTTATGTATCACCGTAGTAAAATTATCTCCTGTGTGACTGGATGAGAAAGTTGCAACATGGAGGAAATTTAATTGCCCGGGCTTGCAATGTGTTGTTCCTATCATGGTGTTACCACACAAGATTGATTGAAAGGAATCTTATTTGGAGCAATGACTTCTTTTTTTCCTTGTCTTTTTCTTTCTGATTGTTTCTTGTGGTTTCTCACATTTTTTTTGCAGGACTTCTGGAGCTTGTTCCCATCATGACTTTATAAAACTCTCTAAAATATGGGTTTTTTCTCTATTTTGATAGTGATATGCAGTGGTGACATAATGCAACAGACATAGTAGAAACCTCACGCAATGTCATTACAATATCTAAGAACTTGTTATAACATGTAAGAAGTTTCCATAAGAGAAGTTTTTCCTAACACTTAAATGGGTTACAGAATTCTTGTGCATTTTTGTGCCAGCGCAGTAGCTGTAATAAATTTTGCAGGCTATTCCCAAACTTTGTGAGATGGACATCTGGCAATTCAAGCAAAGCAGTAGCAGGAGAGTGTAGGAGAAAGAGATGGGATCCCAGCAGTGACCATTTAATCGCTTTCCAGTACAAAAACCTAAATATTCTTTCAATGCTAGTATTAGATACTATTTTTGTTCTCTGTAGTATTATTCTCTTCAGTTTCTTTTACATTACACAGGCATGCACATGCACACAAGTCTTCCGCAAAGTTTTTTTGTTGAAGTCTCTTGCAGCTAAAAAGCTTCAGGGTGTTCTCCATGTGCTTTTTGATCTTTCTTCAGTCTTATATAATTGGATTTACAGAATGTTCTCTAGATTTATGTCTTCCTATAATGTTCTAGAAATTAGCAGGTTCTATTTATTTTCTGGCTTTTGCCCTGAGTTATTGGTAAAACACATTTCCCAAGGTGTTTTGAAAGGTTAGCCCTAGGTGGCAAGTGCATCTGAAATGCATTAATTCCTGTAGATGAGTGGGTATAGCTTAAGCCTGTTTTCAACCAGCCAAGTAGTCAGGGGATGGGAACAATATATTTCCTGGAAATTAGCTAAATTAATATCAAAAGATGTACAGTAATGGAAATCATACAGGTGATTTCTAGTGAACAAATGAGGTGTCCAAGGAACACGTTTACAGAGATTTTATGTTCTAAACAGCTTTGGAATTGTTGGATGTTGATGGACTGACATATGCAGGCATCTTGAAGACAGATGAGAAGAAAGAGACAAGAGAAGACTCCATCTGGCTTAATTTTGAAAGATTTTCTTTTAGTGTATTCTAGTACTACATGTAAACAGAAGAAGATCAAGACACAGAGATACTGTAGCATAGTAAACTCTTGGATGTAGTTCCTCTGGTCTTTAACTATTGTGTAACTTTTTTTGTTGACCTGCAAATTTGCTTTCATGGGAATGAATCTCTCCACAGTGGCAGGTTGTATTATGAAGTGTTTGGGTAACTTTGCACATACATAGCACTCTTTACAAATGCCAGACCAGACTGCGAAAACATAAATGCCATGCCAGGCAGGGGATCTTATCTTTCCAGCTGCATCTCATCTTTCTTCTCATGGTTGAATAAGCTTCCCAAGGCATCCAGTTCAGTAAACTTGAACATGTAGTCAAACCTCTTAAAGGATTAATAAATACTAATCACTGGCAAAGTTTCAGTTTCTTATAATGCCATTTCAGTTAATTAATCAATGTTCTCAGGAAGCTGTTGGAGCTTGGTAATATTGGAGTCTGAATGAGCAGTGGCTCAGCGAAGCCTCTCTCTAACATCCCTGAGACAAATACAGTGGATGGACATACCAAGGAGTGGAAGATCCCCTACCCTCTTGTCATTGGGCAGATGGAGAGGACCTAAGATACAAGGGAGAATGGAAACAGGTCTCTGCTTGTGGCAGCAGATGAGTCCCTTCCTGGCCTGCTTTACATTCCGAGATATCATTATAAAACAGGTATGAGGCCCTGGAACTTGAGGACAGGGAAATTATGATGTGCGCAAAAGTCCACCCAAGCTGGAGAAGATACCTAGGGTGAGATAGTCAACCATACCTCTGCTAAGATCAAAAGAAGGTTAAGTGTGATTGGCAACTCCACTCTGAGTGGAACAGAGAGACTTATATGCCGAAGAGACTGATACACTGAGACATAGGGAAGTGCGCTGCCTTCCTGGGGCCCAGGTAAGAGTCTGGGAAGCTCTCTACCGTGATGTGGCCCTTTGGTTATTATCCATTACTGTTTTTTCAGATGGGCAGTCATGAAGTTGTAACAGGAAGCCAGAGAGCAATCAGGAGAGACCTTAGGGCCTTAGGGCAACTGGCTAAGGGATCAGGAGCACAAGTAGTAGCGTCCTCTTCTGTCCTGCTAGTTGCGGAGAACAATTGGAAAAATAATGGGAAAACCACACTAATCAATACCTGGCTCCAAGCCTGATGCCACTGGCAGAATTCTGGGGTTTCTGATCATGGACTGGTCTACAAAGTATCAGGACTGCTGGCAGCAGATGGGGCTCACCTGCCTCAAAGGGGGAAAAGAATCCTAGTTCAAGAGTTAACAGGGCTTATTGAAAGGACTTTAAACTACTTTTGAAGGGAATAAAACCAGGCTCACTAGTGATGAGCTTGGGGGCAGTACACCAGTGTTGGAAGTGAGATTGATAGCCCAACTGAAGTGCATCTACACCAATGTGTGCAGCATAAGCAACAAAAAGGAGGAGGTGGAAGCCATTACACAGCAGGGTAACTATGACATAATTGGCATCATGGAAGCATAGTGGGATAGCTTGCATAACTGGAGTACAGCAGTGGATGGCTATAAGCTTCAGAAGGGACAGCAAAGAGGAAGAGGCAATGGGGTAGCCTTGTACATTAGGGAGAGTTTTAACTATCTTGACTTCAATGATGATAGTGACAAGGTCAAGTGTTTATGGGTAAGGATCAGGGGAAGGCTAATAAGGTGGATATCCTGGTAGGAGTCTGTTATAGACCACCCAACCAGAATGAAGAGGCAGATGAAACATTCCACAGACAGCTGGGACAAGTCTCCCAATTTCTAGTCCTTGTTCTCCTGGTGCACTTCAACTCACCAGATGTCTGCTAGAATGTAATGGTTTGACCCAGGCTTTTCCTGGTAACCAGTTTGTAACCAGGGAAGTGATCATGTTTACCCAGTATTCCACACGATTTTACATAACTGGGGGTATAAATACAGAGGGGGAGAGGCCCTCGTTTTCTTTTTCCCTTCTGGTGGATCCGAAGACGCAGGTTCTCTGCTATTGGTCTCACCCGTGCGGAGGAGTCAAGCCTTGCAGGCCTTGTAGGACTTGAGAGGCAGCTGTTGCTGGCGTTGGTCAGTGCGACTCTGCTATCTTAAGGAGAGTAGTAAGATTCTGTTTTTATTAGTTCTGTCCTGGGTTTCGAGTGTACATACCTGTTTTAGTTTCCCTTTTCCCTCTTTTTTCCCTTTTTCCTTCCCTGTTCCCTTTCCCTTGGGGGCATTCCCTCTACTGTGTACATAGTATTTTAATTGTATATAACTGCTATATATGTAAATATAAATACTTTTGATGTAGTTTGGGTTGTTTCGGGCTCTTTAGTTTCTCTCGTAGTTTTTTTTCTTAAACTCTGAGAGAGAAAGGGCGGGGGGAAGGATTTCACTGTGAGTTTGGGCATTTGGCAGGGAGCCAGGTCCAAACCATCACAGATTTTGGTGTCAGAAGTGGGATTGAGCTGTCACACTTGGAGGTGGAGGCTGAGCAGGCCGTGGAGATGGGCTTCTATGCCTCTCACTAAACCCATGGAATGAAGGTAGGGTATAGTCTCCTGCACCCACGGATGAAGACTTCGAAGGAACCTTTGAGGGGTCATCCCCCTCCGCTGAGGTTGGACTCTTCAACCATTGTTCCATCTCCTCCGTGGTACAGTCAAGAAGAGTATAATTGGATGTAAGCTTTCTCTTTGGTGGTTGATCGACCGTCCGTGCTGCTGCTCCTTCTTCCTTTGGGCGTGCTCCTAATTCCTTTGGGGGCGTTCTTGCTCTCGCGGCTGCTCCTTCCTCTTCTACAGTCCCGTATTCATCCTTTACTACATACTCGGATGGAATTTGGATAGGTTTTGTGCAGATGACTCGTTCTTTTGCTCCTTCTCCTTCATCTTTTCTTTCTTCTGTACGCCTTAGTCACGGAACTAAGCCCATAGTTTCTGCATCATCTCTCACCCACAACTTCTTCTTAGTTATTGGAGCAATTGGGGAAGGATTTCACTGTGAGTTTGGGCATTTGGCAGGGAGCCAGGTCCAAACCATCACATGGAGACAGACAGTGGAAAGAAAGCAGTCTGGGAAGTTCCTGAGGTGTGTAGAAGACAGATTCTTTGGACAGAGTTGGTGAGATGACTAGGGAAGGCACCCTGCTTTTTAAAAACAGAGAAGGACTGGTGGTTGATGTGGTCAAAGGCTGACTTGGGTATAGCAATCATGAAATGATTTTTTCTGTTCTTGGTGAAGTAAGGAGAGGGGGTCAGCAGAAAGACTACCTTGGACTTCTGAAAGGCAGACTTTGGCCTGTTTAAGTGACTAGTTGAGAGAGTTCCTTGGGAGTCAGTCCTGAAGGGCAAAGGGGCCCAGGAAGGCTGGACACTCATCAAGAAGGAAATCTTAAAGGTGCACAAACATCCCCATGTGGTGGAAGATGCACTGGAGGAGAAGAAGACTGGCCTGTCTGAACAGAGAGCTTATGCTAGAACTCAGGGAAAGAAAGAGAATTTACAGCCTTTGGAATAAGGGGCAAGCAATTCAGAAGGACTAACAGAACGTTATTAGGCTATGTAGGGAGAAAATCAGAAAGGCAAAAGCCCAGATAGAACTTAATCTGGCCACTGCAGTAAAAGATAACAAATGTTTTTACATTAGCAACAAAAGGAGGACCAAGAAGAATCTCCATTCTTTAATTGATGCAGGGGGAAACATTGCCATGAAGGATGGTGTACTTAATGCTTTCTTTGCTTCAGTCTTTAAAAATAGTCAGATCAGTTATCCTCAGGGTATTCAGACCCCAGAGATGGATGACAGAGGCAATGAGCTGAATGAAGACCCCATAATACAGGAGGAAACAGTTAGCGACCTGCTGCTTCATGTAGACATACAAGTCTATTGGGCCAGATATATACCCAAGGGTACTGGTGGAAGATCTTGCCAAGCCGCTTTCAGTCATTTATCAGCAGTCCTGGTTAACTAGGGAGGTCCCAGACAACTGAAGGCTAGCCAGCCTGACACCCATCTACAAGGACTGCAGGGATGATCCAGGGAACTACAGAACTGTCAGTCTGACCTTGATGCCAGGGAAGTTAATGGAGCAGATCATCATGAGTGCCATCACATGACATATGAAGGAAAACTAGGGGATCAGGCTCAGCCAGCATGGGTTTCTAAAAAGCAGGTCCTGCTTGAGTAACTTGATCTCCTTCTATGACAAAATTGCCTTCTTGGTGGATGAGGAAAAGCCTGTGGATGTAGTCTACCTAGACTTCAGTAAAGCCTTTTACACTATCTCCCACAGCATTCTCTTGGAGAAACTGGCTGCACATGGGCATAGTTGAAAGCTTGAATGGGCATACTCTCCTCTAGGTAGAAAACTGTTTGGATGGCTGAACCCAAAGAGTGGTGGTGAATGGAGTTAAATCTAGTTAGCAATCAGTCACAAGTGGTGGTGTCCAGGGCTCAGTATTGGGGCCATTCCTGTTTAGTATCTTTATCAACAATCTGTATGAGGGGATTGAGTGCGCCCTCAGTAAGTTCACAGATGACACCAAGTTAGGAGGAAGCTTTGATCTATTTGAAGGTAGGAAGGCTCTACAGAGGGATCTGGACAGGCTGAATCAATGGGTTGAGGACAACTGTATGAAGTTCAACAAGGCAAAGTGCCAGGTCCTGCACTTGGGCTATAACAACCCCATGAGACACTCAAGGCTTGGGGCAGAATGGCTGGAAAGCTGCCTGGTGGAAAAGGACCTGGGGATGTTGGTTAACACCTGGGTGAACATGAGCCAGCATTGTGCCTAGGTGGCCAAGAAGGCCAACAGCATCCTGACTTGTATCAGAAGTAGTGTGGCCAGCAGGACTAAGGCAGTGATTGACCCCCTGTACCTGACAGTAGTGAGGCTGCATCTCGAATATTCTGTTCAGTTTTGGGCCCCTCGCTACAAGAAAGACATAGAGGCACTGGAGCATGTACAGAGAAGGGCAATGAAGCTGATGAAGGGTCAAGAGCACAAGTCTTCTGAGGAGTGGCTGAGGGAACTAAAGTTGTTCAGTCTAGAGAAGGAGTCAGGTGGGACCTTATCATACTCCCCAACTACATGACAGAAGGTGGTTGTAAGGTGAGGGTCAGTCTCTTCTCCCAAGTAACAAGTGGTCAGACAAGAGAAAATTGCTTCAAGTTGCACCAGGGAGGTTCAGAGTAGATATCAGAAAGAATTTCTTTACCAAGATGGTTATCAAGCATTGGAACAGGCTACCCAGGGAGGTGGTGGAATCACTGTCCCTGGAAGTGTTCAGAAAATGTATATGTTTGATACTTGAGGACACGGTATAGTGGTGATCATGGTAGTGTTATGTTAATGGTTGGACTCAAATGTTCTCAGAGGTTTTTTTCAACCATATTGATTCTATAACTGTATGATTCTAATAGCAACACTGAATGGAGATGCAAGCATCTTTTCTGAATTCAGGGTGTGCAGCAGTGTCTTTTATTACCTGCTTTTTCTAGACCCATTCATTATGCACATATGGATGTTTTGGAAGCTCTTCCTGTTCTTTTTCATAGTCTCCTCACTGTCAGTGAGTGCCATAAAGGAAACACAAGCACAGTCAATTGTTTCCAAAACAGTGGTGAAGCTGTCTGTGACATGCTGGAGAAACGTTTCTTAAGCACCTGTTGCTGTTTAGGAATGGCTGGAAGCTTAATGAACCCCTGAATGTGTTCCACTGTGTCAGTTGGGAAGCAAGTAAGGCACCTAAACACAGAATATTAACTCATCGCTATGGTATCTCCCAACTGACACCAAACAGACACAATACTTTCTGTGAAACACATACTTCATTTATCTGTTTTATCTCATAACTTTCATGGAATAATATGTACAAAGCAGCACTCTCTTAATGTAATGGAAATCATGCACAAGTGTTAGGAGGAGTGGCTGAGATAACTGGGATTGTTTATTCTGGAGAAGAGGAGGCTCATTGGGGGAGCTCCTTTCTCTCTACAACTACCTTAAAAGAGGTTATAGTAACATGGGGCTTGGTCTCTTGTCCCAAGTAACAAGTGATAGGACGAGAGGAAATAGCTTCAAGTTGTGCCAGGTTGTGTTGTGTTCAGATTAAATATCAGGAAGAATTTATTTGCCGAAAGGATTATCAGGCGTTGGAAGAGGCTACATAAGGAGGTGGTGGAATAACTAACCCTGGAAGTGTTCAAAAATGTGTAGATGTGGTGCTTGGTGACATGTTTTAGTAATGAGCGTGATAGTGTTGGGTGAGTGATTGGACTCGATGATGTCAGAGGTCTTCATAATGATTCTATGACTGTAGTGTCTGACATCTCTCAAGTCCATTGTTTTGCACTGTACAGCATTGGGCAGTACAGTGCTCAACTTAATTACTGAAGTGGGAAGCCTTCAAAGAGCACAAGTCTCTTCTCACTAGCAGCACTTTGTGTAGGGTATGACTTTTCTTTAGCATTTCTGTCATTTCTCCCTCTGATTTTAAAACAAATACTGAAAGCTTGTGAGTGCAAATAAGTGTTTGTTCTATTGTGCTCGAGAACACTAGTGTTGAAAGATTCAGCGTAGGAAAAGAAAGACTCCTCAGCCCTTCTGCTTTTGGGAGTTAGGGACAGTTTTCTGTGTTTTCAGATACATTGGATTTTTCCTTTTCTTTTTGTGAAAGGAAAAGCGGTTCTAATATTTTCATTTTACCCTGTGATTTTCCTAATTCCTTGTGAAGATAGAAAAACTTGCTGCTGCACAGAACTTATTTTTTAGCTCTAGAAGACCTGATGCTCCTTTCACCCAGTTCATTCTGTTCCACAAGAAACCTTTCAGAGAAAATGAGAGGCGGAATTTTCAAGCTGGATAAATAGAAGTTAGTCAGCTGTTTAAACTCATTTAGAAACATAGCAACTGTTGTTAAAGCTCATGTGTTCAGATGTTATTCTTGTCTTCTGGTAACAAAATGAAAGGAAATCTGAAGTAAACGGTAGTTCTAAGCATTTAATTTTGGAGTTAACACCATTCACCACCAATAAGAAAGTTCTTCAAACTCCATTTTCCCCTCCTGAGTTTCTAGAGGCTTAGCACATTTTCCTAATTCATTTCTTCTTTCCCATATTTCCATTCTTCCTTTTTCCTTCTTAGTGACTGTTACCAGGAAACATGCAGGGCCCCTATCTCCCTCTTTCTGTTTTTTTTCAGGACTCAGATATTCTTGCAAGGCTTCAGTTTGTCTTTATCCTACAGTTCACCATACTCAGAACTCTTTCTAGCCTGCACTCAGGGGCTGGAGGGGACCAGCTGACCTTTTAACAGGCATCTCTGAATCCTGGATACAAAGGTGTGCTGAACTGGTTAATTGCAACAATTGAAAATTCCAGGAATTCAGCTTCAAACCCTGCTTCATAGAAACTTCGTTTTCTCCCTGATGCACACTTGTCTGAGCTGATACGTATTTTGAAATACTCAAGTGTGGACTAATTTCCAAGCTTTCATCATTCACAGTGTTCTTAAGAGCCTGTCATCTGCCTCAGCAGAGGAAAATGCACAGTGTAGTATAGGTCAAATACTGAAAAACAGTCTATAACAATGCATGTTTTGGATAAAAATGGAAACTGATCTGAGTATAGGTTGGGGACTGAGCTGTTGGGGAGCTGTGAAGGGGAAAGGGGTCTGGGGGTCCTGGTGGATGGAAGGGTGACCGTGAGCCAGCAGTGTGCTCTTGTGGCCAGAAGGGCCAATGAGATTCTGGGCTGGATTAGAAGGGGTGTGGCTAGTAGGTCAAGAGAGGTTCTTCCTCTTTACCCTGGTGAGGCCACATCTGGAATCTTGTTTCCAGTTCTGGGCCCCTCAGTTGCAGAAGGATAGGAAACTACTGAAAAGAGTCCAGCGCAGAGCCACAAAGATGCTGAAGGGGCTGGAATATCTTCCTTCTGAGGAAAGGCTGAGGGAGCTGTGTCTCTTTAGCTTGGAGAAGAGGAGACTAAGGGGTGACCTCATCTATGCTTTTAAGTATGTGAAGGGTGTGTGTCAGAAGGATGAGGTCAGGCTCTTCTCAGTGAAGCCCAGTGACAGGACAAGAGGCAATGGCTGTAAGCTGCAGCATAGGAGATTCTGTGTGAATACACGTAGAAATTTTTTCCCAGTGGGGGTGCCAGAGCCCTGGCACAGTCTGTCCAGAGAAGTTGTGGAGTCTCCTTCTCTGGAGATATTCAAAACCCGTCTGGATGTGCTTCTGTGTGACCTGGTCTAGGGAATCCTGCTATGGCAGGGGGTTGGACTAGATGATCTTTCGAGGTCCTTTCCAACTCCTAATATTCTGTGATTCTGTGAAAAAAGTAGGACTTAGTACCTGCATTTGGAGGCTAGTTTTCAGAATTAGCTCTATGAACTGGTAGGGAAAATACAAAAAAAATTACACAACTGTGCAATTAATTTTCAGCATTCATTTTCCATTGTAAAGTGTGTCTACAAACATATACCTAGCTATTCGTATTTAGTTACATATTTTACATACACGTAGTTCATTCATTCCTATCTGTCTGGTTGCTGTATGTCACTAGCATAGGGTAGACATGTAATTTCCCAGAACTAATTCTGAGAATCAAGGCCAGAAAATGAAATTGTCATTAACTTTGGATGGTATGTGTGTGCCAGGAGTGTTTACTGGAGTGTTCGTTGAGGTGTATGCAGTTCTTATAATCCATCAGAAACTATATCCTCCAAATCATGAAAGCTCTCATTTTCTTTCCTGGAAAAGGCTGAAAACCAAGTAACTGAAACACAGGACGTTGCTTCCTCTAAAGCTGGTACTAGTTGGAATACTTAATTTATAAGGATCTATTTTACAGCATCTGTTTTATAGCATAGTTTACTTTTTTTGTAAAAAAAAATCAATCCAAATCCACATTTCTGAGAACAGCTGAATAATCCTGAGAGTCCAGTATTCTGCTGCTTTCATAAACCAGGTATTTTGTCATCCACAAAGAAGACTTGATGTCCGTAATCTGAGAGTGTTTCTGTTATACAAATATACAATTTGAGATGGTCAGAAATGAATGCATGCAATGAAGTTCTCTGTCTTTCAGAGTACTAACAAAAATTCCAGAGATTTGTCATTGTTTCTAAGGGAAACAATTTGGGACTAGAGTCTTCATAATTTAGCAGTTCATTGATTACAAAGAATTAAAAATGAAGTGCTTATTACAAGTGTTCTTATTCTAATCTTTGAAAGTGGGTACCATGCTGACTTGAGTTATAATTAACCTTTAAGTAAGAAGTCCTTGATATGACTAATGCATGCAGAATTAATCAGAATTATTATTGGTTCTGTTAGCACCCTTGCAAAGCAACATACCTGCTAAGCAGGCAGAAAGCAATGAGAGAATTAAGTTCACTAAAAAGCAGTAAATGCTTTTTAGTGAAGCTTCAGAAGCTTCAGAATTTTAGCCATGGTGTAAGGTTTTACTTCTCTGACTATATGAATCATAAAAGCTTTAGCCTTTAGCATTTGGAAATACAAAACCAGAATTGTTTTTTCTGAGTTTAGAGACTGATTAGGGAGTAAAGATATTGTTTTAAATTTGATAAGTGAGTGAGACAACCTGTTTCAGCTGGTAAAGGTGCAGATGAATGTGCAAAACTACTTCCTAATTTGTTTGCATTGTGCAGCATACCTGTATTTCTCTGGAGGTGAAAAGATTAAAAGAAATATTAGTGAGCTGCTTATATGCATTGTCACTACATGTAGTCAGTAATTATATCAATAGAGGATTATGACACATCTGTCTTTTAACTATATGAAGAGTTATTTGATGGGTAATTTGTAGTTACTAAGTTCAGGGACATAGTTAGAAGGATAATAATATTTATTAATTGAGTTACCCTACTGGTTTTAAAATTTATAATGGCTTATTAGTATACCTTCTTGATTCAAATATATGTGAAAAAAAGCAGGAAACCTTGTTCAGGAAAGTTTGTGAGGTAAAACATATGGCTTATTAATCTTCCATTATCCCCCTTCAGGCATGGAGATAGGTAATAAAATATACCCTTACTCTGCTTAGTGCTGCTTCTGCTGCAACTCAGGTTGGTTTTTTACTATTTGTCTGTTATTTTGGGGCAAGTGAATGGGCAGGAAGGGAGCAGAACAGACAGGGAATGAGATCTGTGGCTCTTTCCCAGCTGTTCACAGCCAGGGAACCGAAGTATTTTGCTGTCAGAATGAGGGCGAATACCGTAGTGGTGGGAGTCTCTGACTCAAAAGGAGATTGCTTTTGATCTCATTTTAGCAGGTGATGCAGCTAAGTACCTCCCTTGAAAACACAGGGTGACAGTACCATCTGGCCTCTGCATTTGTCATTGCTTTGTCATACCTTTACCCTAGTCTTCTAGTTTATTTACATGCTGCAATAGAAAACTGCCTCATAACACGACTGAAACAAACTGTCCCTATTCGAATTTAGACATCACTCAGAACTCCCCTCTTGCCTTCAGACGTGTTTTGATATTAGTTTGGTATATTATGTCACAGTCCAGATTACATATTAACAGTCCTTAACTACATAAAAAATAAGTTTGACACCTGCTTCATTTGAGTTTCATGTGCTCTATGATGGCTTGCTACAAGAATTATGCTGGTGAAAGTTATACATGATGAAATGTATGTCTATGTAACTGTCTGCATCACAGCTGCGAAGCTGTAAGCAACACAGTGAAAATAATATCCAAAAGAAACTTGTGCTACTGCAATGAAATACTGCTAAATAAATCATCTAACATTCCTGTAATATTGTATTTTTAAAGGGTGAACCAGGCTTCATTGGTCCACAAGGAGAACCTGGGTTGCCAGGGCTACCAGGAACAAAGGTAAAGATAACTGACCAACACTCTGGTGCAAAGACCTTGCAGCCAATGTCAAACTCAACTTCCTCAGCATGGAGCAGAGATTGAAACTGTACTAATGGAGGAAAATGTGGAAAGTCATAGTCCATGGACCAGTACTACATGTGTATTCGTAGTGATGCTCTCACAGTGTGAAGACAGGCGTTATATCAGTTCATAACTTAAGTTCATACATTGCCTTTGTTCATTTTAACGTGCCAAAATTTCCTTGTTCAAGAGGCAGAATATGCATGACTGAAGGAACTATATTTTTTTTGAAAAGAAAAAAAAGCTTTAAAATGTGTGCAGCTGTTAGAACTTTGATACTATATACCAGGCTCTGAAAATACAGATTCACTAAATACAGTTTTGTTCTTTTTCTTTTCTTCCTATGGGGTTTTTATTTGCCACTGTATGGCAAAGTTATAATATTCTGAAACCTATAAACAGTCTTGCAGTTTGGGAATCTTTATTCTAGTCCTTTCAGAATAGGGAAAAAAAAAACCCCAAACCTTACAAGTCCCTTTCTCATTGAAGTTCTCTTGTTTTGCCTTTGAGAATCATAGAATCACAGAATGTTAGGAGCTGGAAGGGACCTTGAAACATCATCTAGTCCAACCCCGCTGCCACAGCAGGATTCCCTAGACCAGGTCACACAGAAGCGTGTCCAGAGAGCTTTTGAATCTCTCCAGAGAAGGAGCCTCCACAGCCTCTCTGGGGAGTCTGTGCCAGTGCTCTGGCACCCCATCTATGAAAAATTTTTTCTTGTATTCACATGGAATCTCCTATGCTTCAGTTTACAGCCATTGCCCCTTGCCCTGCCACTGGGCTTCACTGAGAAGAGCCTGACCTCATCCTCCTGACACACACCCTTCACATACTTAAAAGCATAGATGAGGTCACCCCTTAGTCTCCTCTTCTCCAAGCTAAAGAGACCCAGCTCCCTCAGCCTTTCCTCAGAAGGAAGATGTTCCAGCCTCTTCATCATCTTGGTGGCTCTGTGCTGGACTCTTTCCAGCAGTTCCCTATCCTTCTGCAACTGAGGGGCCCAGAACTGGAAACAAGATTCCAGATGTGGCCTCACCAGGGTAAAGAGGAAGAACCTCTCTTGACCTACTAGCCACACCCCTTCTAATCCAGCCCAGAATCCCATTGGCTCTTCTGGCCACAAGAGCACGCATTTGTCTGATTTTGTTTGGCCAGTGACCTGTAATCAATTATTAACAGTACCTTCACTGGGATGCATATTCTGACAGGAGTCCTCAGCTCATCAAAGAGAACAGAACCAAGGAAAGACATTCTAACAAATTACAACTCCCTCAAAGTAGTACTTTACAATGAAAAAACACTCCTTAAATTTAAGCTGACTCAGAGTAGCATGTTTCAGGTCTTGACAATATTATCATCAAAGTTTCAGTAGTGCTGAAATATTATTAAAAAAATGAAAACAATAACATCATAACACTTTGGAGAGCGCAGAATGTCCTATTCCTCTTGCATTTCTTCTTGGATATACTTAATGCAAGTGGGACTTGTCACAAAAAGGAAATTCCAGTGCTTATTTGTCTCTAAATTCAAGCCATCCTGCATATATAGAATTATCTGGAAAGTTAATCAGATGTTTTAGCTATGCAAACTGCTATATCTGCAAAGTGGCTCTTCTGCAATTTCTTCCTCTCTAAAAAGAACATTTTCATGTTGCTTTGTTACTGTGACAGTTTTGTTCTATTTATAGCTGTTCAGGTACTGCAATAGCTTTGCAACTACTAATTTTAATCAGAAATGAGCACACTGAGAGCATGTCAAAGACTAGGTAGTCAACCCTGCTTCTACGTTAAGAGGAAATAAGAGATGTTTATTTAATCAGGGGAATTGCCCAAAGGGCAAATTTGATCCACTGTTTTTTCAAAAGAGAAACACAAACTCAAAGGGGTAAATGTAGAGGTATACAGGGTAGTATCTGTCACAGTTTGGGAGCCACAGCTGTTTAAAAGACTGTATTTACTCAAGATTGAGTTCTCCAACCCATTACAAATCACAGATTAATTTGAAAATGTTTTCTTCTGATGGTTTGGGTTTTTTTGATCATGCTGAATTCATGGTGTGTTGAGCACACTGACCAGTGTTTTGTAATATATGTATATCTGTTGCAATAGGGTGACAGAGGAGAGGCAGGCCCTGTTGGGAAGGGTGAGCGAGGTGAACCTGGAATTCCTGGACCAAAGGTCAGTCTGATCCTATATTGGAAACATTTTGATAGTTTTACACTCAATGAACAGATATTTTCCTTCTGAAAAATAGAACTAAAACTTGAAGAGTGAACTTTTAAATTAAAATGCTGTGGAATCACAGAATCACAGAATGTTAGGAGGTGGAAGGGACCTTGAAAGATCATCTAGTCCAGCCCCCCTGCCAGAGCAGGATTCCCTAGACCAGGTCACACAGAAAAGTGTCCAGACAGGTCTTGGATCTCTCCATAGAAGGAGACTCCTCAACCTCTCTGGGCAGTCTGTTCCAGTGCTCTGGTATCCTCACTGGGAAAAAAAATTTTCTTCTATTCACAAAGAACCTCCTATGCTTCAGCTTACAGCCATTGCCCCTTGGCCTGTCACTGGGCTTCACTGAGAAGTTCAGTCCAAAAGACAATGGCCATTTTGTGTTCACAGCTGTGGAACTGTGATCTAAATGAACTCTTATTTGGTCTACAGAGTAAAGACACTATCTATTTACAGTCTCATGGAGTTGGCCTAATTCATTACAGCTAAAGTCCTGACCTCTAGGTCCCTGACTTTCAGCATCCAGTTTTTAACTCTTTGACCAGTGTAGCTATTGAATGAAGAGAAAATCAATTTTGCATAGTTTTTTAACCCTGTAAGAGAAAGATCGTTCTAACTATATTGTAGTGTTGTCTTAATATTTTCCACTGTGTCAATACCATTAAGTTTTCCTTTCCTAATAGACTTTGAAAACAGTAAGGCAGATTCTGTGGTGCTAGGCCAGGTAGTTTCTATTTGCCTGACCTGTTGAGAATAAAAGTTGTTGTGGCACTAATATCTCCTTGCTTTGGGGTATTTAGCTATCTTCTCTATCTCTTAGCTATCATTTTTCAGGAGCTATGGAATGACATAGGTAATTTCTGCCAACTAGTGTTAATTATGTCTACTCTTTACTAATGCCAATACTACTTCCTCTTTGGAAGGATGGAATCTGTGGCCTTTGCATGCTCATGTTAAAGAATATATTACTCTGGGTACTATTAAATTCAGTGTTTTAGAGATCCATTATCTTTGCCATATAAAATTAAATACTTTTACCTTTCCATACTGTAATTACTCATTACTAATTTCTTTTTCTCTGCACTCTCATTTTTCTGTCATTTTTCTTCTATCGTCCTTCAAACAGGGGAAAACAGGTGAACCTGGATCTAGAGGCCCGAAAGGGTCAAAGGTCAGTAGAAAAGAAATTGTCTTTATTGGAGTAATTAACACAATGATGTTTAGGATATATTCATAGCATTTCATAGAAACTTGTCATCTCTTTGAAATAACCTGTAACAGTCTGCAGTGTTCTTTATAAATGAAACCTTCTGACTTTCAGTTTTAGCTCTTAGAGTTTAACCCTGTGTGTTTTAAACAATGTGATTCTTTTTCTGTTACAACACCTATTCTGCTCTGCTCTGATTTTCCCCATGCAAACTGATTTTTCTCTGTGTAACTGATGTGGATTAGTCCTCCCACATGCCAGCACCTAACACCTGACTATGCCTGTGGAGTTCAAATTGTTTTTTGCAATAATTTTGTGGATCCACACTTTGATGAGTTAGGAATCGGTGGTATTCTATGTACTGCAAGCTGAGATGTGATGACTGAAAGTCCTATAAAGGCAAGACTTGTAGGTTACCTTACAGTTTTACCTGCTTTGAAAAATTACTTTGATTATATCTGTCCATCCATCTATACATAGATATAGTTGGTTCACATATTTGTGGAGATAAAATATATGCTTTTCCATTACTTAATCTGCTGTGCAAATACTGTGCTTAGAGGACTCCTTCATGTTATATTATGGGGTCAAGGCAAAATGGAAATAGCTTTGTTTAGGTCTTATTGAGTTTACTGTCAGGATAAAAAAGACAATAAAGGCAGGTACAGTGCTGTTTGAAGTACTTGTAAAGTCCTTGAAGAGTCACCCTTTCACAGTGCTTAAGGAGATGATTAAATAGGTGCCACTTAACCTAATTCACTCTCACCAGAAAGGAACATGGGGGAGCTGATGAGGAGATTAACGCATTAGAGTGAGAGAAGAAGAGTAAATCAAACACTCTGGGCACCTCCCAAATGCACAAAAAAGATAAAGATATCCCCTTTAGTTCCCTTTTTACTAAAAAAGTATACATCATTTATGTTTTACCTATTTGAAAATCTGGCCCATAGAAGTCAATCTAGTGGTTGGGAACTTCATTTTTTAACAATTTCAATGAAATGTTAATTAGCTTTTGCTGAGGCAAAAAAGGCAAGTAAGGAAAGGCAGATGGCATAATAACCTTGATGATGTCCTGTCACCAGCCTGCTCTCCATATCCCTTCATTAGCCTCATGAAAGTATTCTGTGTTTTCTATTGCCATCCTTGACTTGAAACAAACTTCTACAGATTTCAACAGTAGCAAAAGTTGCACTTCTTACCCAAATTTTACCCAAATTAATTTGAGTAATATAAAAATGTAAGACCTTGCTATGAAAGTGACTGCAAAATTAAGTGATTTGTAGTTGTTGGATGTTGGGTTATGAGTGCATACGTTTCAAATTCCCACTATCACCTGAAACATATTCACAGAATCACAGAATGTTAGGGGCTGGAAGGGACCTTGAAAGATCACCTAGTCCAACCCCCAGGTCACACAGAAGCGTGTCCAGAGAGCTTTTGAATCTCTCCAGAGAAGGAGCCTCCACAGCCTCTCTGGGCAGTCTGTGCCAGTGCTCTGGCACTCGCACTGTGAAAAATTTTTTTCTTGCATTCACACGGAATCTCCTATGCTTCAGCTTACAGCCATTGCCTCTTGTCCTGTCACTGGGCTTCACTGAGAAGAGCCTGACCCCATCCTCCTGACACACACCCTTCACATACTTAAAAGCATAGATGAGGTCACCCCTTAGTCTCCTCTTCTCCAAGCTAAAGAGACCCAGCTTCCTCAGCCTTTCCTCATAAGGAAGATGTTCCACACCCTCCATCATCTTGGTGGCTCTGTGCTGGACTCTTTCCAGCAGTTCCCTATCCTTCTTCAATTGAGGGGCCCAGAACTGAACACAGTATTCCAGATGCGGCCTCACCAGGGTAGAGTAAAAGGGGGAGAAGAACCTCTCTTGGCCTACTAGCCACACCCCTTTTAATACACCCCAGAATCCCATTGGCCCTCCTGGCCGCAAGAGCACACTGCTGGCTCATGGTCACCCTTCCATCCTCCATGACCCCCAGGTCCTTTTCCCCTTCACTGCTCTCCAACAGGTCTGTTCTCAGCCTCTACTCATACATGAGGTTGGTCTTTCCCAGGTGCAAAACTCGACACTTGGCCTTGTTGAAGTTCATTCAGTTTCTCTCTGCCCAAATCTCCGGCCTGTCTAAGTCTCGCTGAGTGGCAGCACAACCCTCCATTGTGTCAGCCACTCCACCCAGTTTAGTGTTGTCAGCAAACTCTCTGACAATGCATTCTGTTCCCTCATTGAGGTCATTAATGAATAGATTGATCAGTATTGGTTCCAGTACTGACCCCTGAAGGACTCCATTAGACACAGGCCTCCAACTAGACTCCATCCCACTGACCATGACTGTCTGACTTCTCTCCTTCAACCAGTTCACAATCCACCTCACTACCCAATCAGCCAGACCAGACTTACTCGGTTTATCTGCAAGGGTGCTGTGGGAAACAGTGTCAAATACTTTACTGAAATTGAGATAAACCACATTCACTGCCCTACCCTCATCTGTCCACCTGGTTATGTCCTCATCAAAGGCTATCAGTTTGGTCAAACATGACTTACCCTTGGTAAACCCATGCTGACTGCTCCTAAAGACCCCCCCAACATTCAGGAAGAAAAAGCTGTGTGCAAGATGGTAAAGATTTTAAACCTGTCACAGTAAGGGAGTAAACAAACTCTTAATACTGTTGGTAATGCTGTGTTTGTAGGGGAGGCAAAAACTCAGAGCAGGGAAGTCAGAAAGTTAGCAGAATTTTGACCTCAGAAAGGAAAGTTTATATGCTTTGAAACATACTTTGAAGATGTTGAGTGTTTTCAGACTGAGTGATTTCGTTTCTCTAACTTTCCATTAAAGCTTTTGACAATAGTGCTATTAAGCATTATTGGTTGTTAGGGATATCTCATTCCAAACCAATATAGCACTCTTTAACAATTTACATTGAATGAAATGCGTTTACAGCTCTCCCACTACACAGATTTTGAAGGAATTTTTCCTTTAATTGATTAAGATCCACAATCTGTTTATGATGAGAGACCTTTAAAACTGGTCTATTTAATGTGAACGTATTTAAAAGGGAAGAACTACATGATACCTTGTCAAAAAACCTGTTTTCAAATATTTTTACACAGGGTGATACTGGTGACAGAGGTGACACAGGATCTTCAGGTCCACAAGTATGTCTACTTCTCATTTCAGCTGTTTGTGTAGTAGTCTCAGATTCAGTCCTCCACACTATAAACTGACATTGTACCATCAACTCTAGTTAAACTGGTGAAATTGACTGTTGTGGAACATGTGTTGTGAACTGGCCTTTAATATGAACAACAGCCTTTGCTACTATTAGAAGCAGTCTCCTGTTCACAGTTTGTGGGCAGGATGTTACATGCTAGATGTTTTGACATTGTTCGCAGCCAGTACAGAATTACAGTGTAGGAACTGCTTAAATATTTGACCTTCAGCACAAATCATTGTGTACTGACTTATTTATTTATATTTATCTTAAAAAAAAATGTTTTTCTGTAAAAACAATCTTTAGTTTAATGCTAGATTTCATTGCTTGTAGTAATATATTGTCATTACAAGATTCCAACAGTGAACCATCAAGCCAAAGCATATGTCAGTAGTAAAGTGTCTGGAATATTCTTTGGCCAGTGTCTCAGAATTTTTATGGAAAATGTATTACAGGGACTACCTGGACAGAAGGGTGATCAAGGTGCAACAGAGATAATTGATTATAATGGCAATATCCATGAAGCTCTGCAGGTATGAAAACATAGTAAGGATGGAGTGGCTTAGTCTGGTCTGGGAGAAAGCAGTCTTGGCAGCATTGTGTTTATCTGTTTTGTAGACCTTGAAAACATTTCGTATACAAAATCAGGAATATCTTTCTATATTTAGAAACCACATTTTCTGTTTGGTGTTAGACAAAATGTTTTCTTGATAAAATTTAGCTTGAATGAATTAGTTTCATTTCCTCTGGAGACCACTGACATCATCTAATGGGGATAAAGCTGGTTCTTTGCTGGTGGTGCTTAGTGCTGAATTCATGTAATAAACCACATGCAAAGCTTCAACAGAAGTGTCTGCTTTTCAGTTTGTGTAGAATAATGTTGATATTTATTATTTTCCTCCTCTTATAAATAAAACACGAAAAGCAGAATATTTGAAATTTGAAAACTGCATAACATGGTTCCAAAGCAACCTTTGGATTCAGCAACTTGAGTATGTTAAATAGGCCAAGCACCAATCTTCCCACTTGTTTCCAGAAAATTTTTTTTGACTGGTTTGCAGAAAATTGTGGAGTATTAAAGTGGGGTTACAAAAAGAATGAATGAGTGCTCACATAAAGGAAAAGTACCAAACTGACCTATGTCATTGCAGTCAAGGTGATTTACACTGCAGTATACTCAGATGCAAATTCTGTGCAGTATGACTCCACTACAGTGAATGGCTTGCTTATGTGCAATTGAAGACTGAATTTGGCTCATTGTGCATCTGATCATTTTCTCACTGAAGCTGATGAGTTGTTTGTTTGTTTGTTTCATTTACTCAGTGGGAGTGTCTGGCTACAAACCCTTACTTTCTTTACTAAAATCTAAAAGCCTGTATGTTGTAAAAGCTAAGTCCACTCTTTCATTGTGAGTGGTGTCTATGGGGGAGACTACATAGGCATGTTGTGAGGCTCTGCATTATATGTCTCATTTGGCTTACCTTTAAAGGAATTCAGTCACACAGCTTTCAGTCTTTTAAATCCCTCTTTTAGATGCCTGAAGTAGCCTGAAATTAGCGTTGCATATTACCAGACATAAACTTAGCAGTGGCTTTAGCCCCTCTGTCTTCTGTATTCCATCTTTGTGACTTAACTCTGTCATCAATGCTAAAGAAATCTTAAAAAGGGACTAAAGCTTATTGCAGTGGTTGAAACATATTGGGAGGCCTTTATCCTATTATAAATAATTTCAAATGTCATCACCTTCTGATCCAGGGCAACAAATAATTGATATTAATGGAAATGGCTGTGCAAGGATGACAAAAGCAAGGTTGTGGAGGATCAGTTAAAAATACTCTTGCCAAATCCAGCTGAATCATTTCAGATGTCAAGGACCTATTTCTAAGTCACATGGTGCCAAATTCTTAGTGGCTCTCCTATAGAAACTTTATATAGAAACAAGGGCTTTGCAGCTCTCCCATAGAAACAAATGAGATCTTTCAGTGCTCAGCACTGAGCTGTGAACTGTCACAGAATTTCAACTGCTGATTTAGTAAGTTGACAAGAGTTTGCAAGCTCTGAGCTGGCTGTATTTTTTTTTTTTTTTTTAGAATTTAGTAATAAATCAAGCAGCCTAAAAGATTTAGAACAATTTAGTTACTTGTGCTTCCTACTCAGTGTCATGTGTCAATGGAAAATAAGATGTCTTAGTCCATCAGCACTGAAAATCACAATCTTAAAATTATCATCACAATTTGAGCCAGACCCTTTTTGAATGTATGTGACTTTCACTAGCAGGACCGGATACAAGATTTGTATCTGTATCTCTTCAGACCTTTCCACTGAATTTCCAAAGATGAAAGGCAGAAGCTGCAAAAGTGTAACCTTTCTAAGAGTTACAAGATCAGATATTAAAATCTGAATATGCTGCTGAAAAGGAACCCATTTGATGATGTGAATGTGCAAACAATAATTTGCAATGGTTATTTTATTCTTTTGATATCTAGATGAACTGAATTTTTCAGTAGTTTTAAAGTTCTTGCTATTTTTCTATCCATATGTTAAAATAAGAACTACAAATAAGCAATATATCAAAGCGCTGTATTAGAGAACTTTTTCACGTACCTTGTATTGAGCAGGTTTCAGATTCTTGACAACGGTATGTATTGTTGCACTGGCAAGTGAAGATTCTTGTATAGCTTAAAACAGAAGATTTGCAAACCTTTTTTGCACATAGGAAAACCATTATAAAAGCTAAACGTTTCTTGTTTCAGGTAAGTTGCTCCAGTAAGTTCTTCATAGGCATTAGGAAAGCATGTGCAAGCAGCAGTATTTGGGAGTTTTACTCTGTTAAAAAGTATAGGAAAATATTTAAATTACTTTTAAAGACTTTTTCACTAGCTTTTAGGTTCTTCTTTGGCAAAAAGTCTAGTGGCAGGTCAAGATATTTTGCTTCCTTCCATGCTAAAAATGTCTTTTGTCTTTCCAAAAGTTTAAAGCACTGGGTTTGTGGACTACGTGTTTTGGATTTAGAACTTAACTTTTTTGTACATCTGCATTTCTATCTGAAAATCAGTTTTGTATCTCCACTCTAGGAACTGTATTTATTAATCAGACATTGGTACAAAACCTGCAGAGACTGCAAAACACAAGGAGAATCTTTTAGTCAACTTAAGACATCCACTTGTCGTGTTTTCTAAAAATGATTAAAAAAACCCCAACAAACTTTGGGAAGACTTTGCTATGATTTTTCTGTTTAGTCATCATTTATTTTATCTCTTGAATTGTCTGAGAACCTGCAGTCTTCACCTTTGTAAAATCATACATAGAAGCATCCTAGAATAGAAGCCAAGCAGCTAGTACAACACTGAGAGTTAAAAATAACATGGTTTTTACTGTTATTTTTGAAGGTGTGCTGTCTCCCAAGTGCAGAATAGGTTTTGTGAAGATGATAATTGTAGCAAGTAGAATAATTTATATCCGTGTTCAATTCTGGTAATGGTGTCTCTTGTTAATCCATTTTGCCAACAGAGGATTGCTACCCTGACTGTCATGGTAATTCCTATTGCATGCCTTATGCTGTGTTGTAGAACTCTCCTTGTGAGCTTCTCCTTTTGCATGTTAATAATTCTGCTAATTCAGGACATGCCTTCACTAGATGTTGACCTGGTTCATTATCACTTGTATTTATTTATTTACTTACTTGGTGTTCCCATAGCAGAGAACCCATAGTTGAAAGCCATTCAACAATGGAACCAGTTCTGATACTGCTCAATTAACGGCAAAACTTCAGAGACCAGGAAAATAGAGAACTCAGTATTTCTGTAGGTACACATCTATACAGACAGCTGGTTTGGAATTTTTGGTGTATGCTCCTATCTCTATGTGTCTACATGGCACTCGAGGGAAAACATGAAGCAGAATTTGAATACCAAACAATTTCATATTACCAGCCTCATCTTAAGGACAAAAATTCAGTTCTTTCAAAATAGCTTATGAAGAGATTTAATTTAGGAGTTTTCAGACCAGATGCAAATTGATTATTTTCTGAAAAAAAGCCAGTCTCAGTTAGCTATAAATAAATAAAACTAAGTAAAAAGCCCAAGTATGAGGAATTCTCATGTCTCACTTTATCAGATTTCAGAAATAGAGATAAATTTTCTAGCATCTGTTGCCAAAATGTGTGGATGACTGAACACTCCAGTGCTCTTACTCCAGCAAGTTTCTGTGGGAGGTTTGGCCACATCAGGCAAGACTTAATTTCTGAGAATGCTAACACCAGCTCAGAGATGTTTTGTATTGACGTTTCAGCCTTCCCTCAAAGCTGCAAACTTGATATAAACAAAATATTTTATTCTTCATTTTGTTTCAAGTTCTTCTCTACAAGATTATTGTTAGTCCAACTTTCCCATTGGTACAAATGCTCTTTTTAAATGGATGGAATTTTTTTTTAATGTGTTATTTGGGTTTTTTTTAGAACATCCCCACTGTGTACGATTCAGACCAATATTTAATACATGACACTGTCCACAGCCTGAGATAGAAATGAAAGAAATAGTTACAACTTATTCCATGACAATTCCACAAAACACTGGTTATCCCCAAATGCAGTTAATATCTTTTACCAGAATCCTCGGAGATTTCTCCTGACCTTGGATTGTTTTGCACCAAGATGTGAGGGCTGGCAAATGCAGCTGTGGTGATTTTTGGTCTCCCTGCCATTAAGAAGAGCTTTGCCATTTTATCAACTGGAGCAGCAGGACTTTAGTGTAAAATATGAGTTGGACTGTTACTTTAACACTGGGGGTTTTTTGTGGTACTCTTCTTGTTGTTTAGAGTTGTCATAGATTAGCAATTGTCCGTAACTGGTCTTGCTTCCCCTCACGTTAAAAATCTAACCCATTTTGTTAAGGTAGCTATATTAGCATTCAGCCTGTGTTTACATGACAAGTCCTGCAAGAAGTTATCTAAAAGCTGAGAGGTTTGTATGTTTCTGTTTAGGGACCACCAGGACCACCAGGACCCCAAGGGCTGCAAGGACCAAAGGTGATTTTTCTTATTTTATCATTTCTATCTCAAGAGTGGAGGTATTTTCTGGGTTTTTTTTTTCAACTGGTGTGTGCACACACATACATGGAGAAGTCATACAGCATACTTACCTGCATTTTTACCAAATGTGGCATGTTTCAAACTTTGCGTTGTAGTCTTTTGAAATGTAGCTTCCCAGAATAGGTGCTTTGTTCTTTTGCCATACACAGATGTTCAGCTGAGATTTGGCAAAATTAATTAGTCCCGGAACAGGGAAGAAGCATCTCCCCCATGGATCTGCCCTAAGGCTATTCCCTAAGACTCTTCAAAGTAGTTGCGGAACCAGACAGAGGCTTGTATGTGTCACTTCTGGCTGGGTGGGAATGAGCTAGACAAAACTGTGTGCAAGGCTGCAGTATGAGTGCTTATGAATTCAGCTTTTATATTACAGTGGTGCCCACCCTAGTAAGCACTGTATTTTCTACTGTCAGTAAAAGCTAGGACATGCACATGTGGGCAGGAGCCTGGCTGCAAACCTGAGCCTGCTAATCTAACCAGTCTGATACTATGCATAGTACCAGAACTTTCAGTGAGCAGCCCACACAGAGACAGTGAAATATACTGCACTGTTCAATAAAATGTAAATATCTTTGCCTATACTTTAAAAAATTTGTGGACCCTTGTTAAACTAGCTTTAAATTAGTTGAGAGAATTCTCCTATTTCTTAAATACTAGGTATAGCATATCTTCTGTAAGTGACTCTAAGTTCTTCAGGAACACAGGCACCCTGACAATGCCTGAGGTTGTCTGATCTTGGAAGCTAAGCAATGTCGGGCCCGGTTAGTACTTGGATGGGAGAGCGCTTGGGAATACCAGGTGCTGTAGGCTTTCCTGCTGTGGCAGGGGGGTTGGACTAGATGATCTTTCGAGGTCCCTTCCAACTCCTAGCATTCTGTGATTCTTGTGAAGAAATGTTTCTCTCATAACAGTACTAGACATTTAAATTTTAGGCTTCATCCATGATAATAATACGTGGTGTTATACATGTTATTTGTTTTGAAAAATTGTGAGAAATCAGGTTCATTCTCCTATAAGAAAACTGATAATTAAATACACAGATAAGTTTCTCCATGAAGAGCTATCCAGCATTTCTGCAGCCAGAAGTATGTTGTAAAATACAGAGGAGTTGGAGTGTGGTAGAGGTTGTGGTCCTTCATATTGGAGAATGCTATTCAAGAACCAGTCACAGGACAATATGAACGTGAACTCCTTTGCTGGATGATTTATATTAGCCAGGGAAAGAAAACATGAAGTCTGTCTATCCTACATGTATTGAGAGCCATGATTACATATTTATTCCAGTAATTGACAACGCTTCTATTTAACTGAGATTTTTTCACCAGGTTTCTGAGGTTTTTTTTCTTTTTCCTTTCTTTATATGCACTTGTCTGGCCTTTACATGACCCAGATTTTGTGCAGCAAACAAGGGCTATTTATAAAATATGTTGCATATAGGTGTTATATCTGTGCTGCTCTTTTTGACAGAATAGTCTCTGGTTTTGTCATTTGTCATTGAAACTTTCTCTGCCTCTTTCCTTTAATGTCTGGGACAATTGGAATAGTCCAGTTCTGTTTTATCTTTTACAGGGTGAACCAGGATACCCAGGAACTCCAGGAGTTGATGGGGAGCAGGTATATTATGTGTAGAGCACATAGTGAAGATCACATGAGCACCATAGGTTATTTCAGGAGATTATTTCTGTTATCCCAAGTTGTAGCTGAGATTTTGTATTCTAACGAATAATATAATAATAGTAATTGATAAAGATAATTATTGTGTTGCTGCATACTCTGTGGTCTAATAAAGGCTGCATTTCTACCTCTTAATAACAAAGGTCCATCCATAGAATGACTTTCTCTGCTTATTAGGATCAAAGCTAGAATTCTGTTGGTGTTTCTGGGTCTTTTACACGTGACTTGCTGAATAAGTACATATTTTAGGGTCCTAAAGGCTCAAAAGGAGATACAGGTGATACTGGAATGCCTGGAGAAAAAGGAGGAATTGGACTGCCTGGACTGCCAGTGAGTATGAAAAATTAACTGAATTTAGCTAAAATATTTGTATTTGTTCTCTGTTCCACTACCAGGAATTTTCAACAGTGCTGATGAATGGAACAGAAAGCACTGATGAGGAAAATTCTGAGATTGTTCTGCAGCTAACCTAGGAGTAGGTGTAAGATTGTCAGAACTTTTCATTCCACCTACAGCCAAACAAAATACTGCTTTGAGAAGACAGTTGGGATGCTGATGAGATTTGTGTATGTCCTGTAAAGTATTACACAACTTGGACAAGTGTAGCTTGTAGGAGAAAGGAGCTGTGTTTGTAACACTTGTCAGGAATGTCAGATGACTTAGATTGAGGAGGCAAAGAAAATGCATCAGTATTTATGGGATGCATTCTTCCTAATCCTATATACATGTACAAATTAAATTTCTCAATAAAAATAATTCAAAAAATGATTCCATAGTGCCAACATATGGACTTGTCATAAATATCATGTCACAATTGAGAGCTGACAATACAAAAGCATACCTTTACCTTTGTTAACAGTTACTAATAAAGTAACATCAAAATTTTAAAACATAGGAATTCTATTATGTGTACTGTATTCTTCTTTTAAAAATTATATTTGCAAATGTGAGAAATATCATTTCTACATTGATTGCTAATCAGGTTAAAGTTGCTTATAAATGCTGTTTTGTAATGATTTTGTAGGGAGCCAATGGTATGAAAGGCGAAAAAGGAGATGTTGGTTTGCCTGGTGCCCAAGGTCCTTCAGTAAGTCTCAGTGTGGTGTTGCTGTGAACAGAGTAGTACAGCAATGGTTCTCCAGCATTTGATTCTGAACAATACTTCATGTTCATGACTGATCTTTCTTGACATCCTTGGTGGTTCCTACACTTGAATTTTCAAAATATTTTTCTTCTTTGAATGCTTAGTTGCTCTTTTGAGAACAGACTCACTTCTGGTCATAATGCTAAATACTGTGTAAGAATTTCTAAAGAAAAATTCCTGTTCTGTTTATTCTCTCACTATGAACAGCAGTCCTGTGCATGTCATTGAAAGCCTTCTGGCTCTGTAATGAATCAAATGATAAAGGTTTTGCAAGATAACATAAGGAATTAAAACTGATGAAAAAAACCCCACAACTCAAATCTCTCTCAACACCTTGCATACTGGGGATGTCAAAAAGTCTAGTGAGAACCAGACTAGACTGTCTTCAGAGTAGTGACATGTGACCCAGCGTACCATCTATTTTTACAAGAGCAGACATTCTCCCAAAAGGCATTTAAAAAACCCCAACCAACAGACCCAAAACAAACATAAAACCTTCACACACAATACTTTTATGAGATGGGTGATTAGCATTATCAGAGCACAGTGAATTAGGAAATCTCAGAGCAGAACAACTACTACCTTGTCAGTAGTGACATGCCCTGGGTATTTGGAGCCAGAAGACAGGCACCCTGTATTTCCAAATCTCTTTTCTCTGTATGCAAATTTATTTGTTACAAATTAATTCACTAACTCACTCATTTTGTTCTGTTTGTTTTCTCACTTGAAACAAAGCTTTCAGTTTTCAGGAGATTTCACAGGTTGTGGAATATCTGTCTTATATTTCAAAGCTCATTTTGTTTGAAGGATTGCACATAAATCTGGAGACCTGATTTATTATCCCTGCTGCTGCCTTGCAGGTTACAGTAGCAGCCCTTTGGGTTTAAACTCAGGAGGAGAGGAGATATTAAACTGTATATATTATCATGAAATTATCTTCTATGGCTTTTTTAGGAACGTAGAAAAGCAGCACAGAATACACATGCACTAAATGCCGAGCAACCTGATGACATATTTTAATGGTGTTAGGGAATTCTTGATACAAGTGGGCTAAATGAAATAAAAGGAGAGACAAAGGGCAGTTTTGAAAATATGCCAAACCCTAACTTGAATTTAGTATCTTTTCCATTCATCAGTATTGAGGAGGGAAAAAAATCACAGTCTTTTTCTCTTTCTGTAGATTACGTAGTACAGAGACAACTAAGGAGCACGTACCATAAAACATTAAAAGTTCAAGCATCCCTGCTCAATACTGTTTGTTCTAGAGAGACTTTTTTAGACTCTAGGAGTCATCAGGAGACAGGCATGCTGTCATATGCCACAGGCAAACCTACACTTCAGGTCCTGTGTCTTTCACATAAAAATAATTTCCATTCCTGAAACCTTT
This sequence comes from Galbula dea, assembly GCA_013399015.1. Lineage (NCBI taxonomy): Eukaryota > Metazoa > Chordata > Aves > Piciformes > Galbulidae > Galbula > Galbula dea. The sequence continues at coordinate 38,244 of VWZX01009986.1, forward strand.
CCTAGACATGCTATCAATGTGTACCATTTCATTGCTGTGTTTGTAAGTGCTTGCCAACAGATGGAGGGTCAGCCTGATTTTTGGTATTTGTGAAGGAGTTCTTTACTCTGCATGATTTAATGCCACTGTTTTCTATCTGTAGATGATAGGACCACCTGGACCACCAGGGCCACATGGTCCTCCAGGCCCTATGGTAAGCTTCGGAGGAGAGTGGAGCTAGAAAGGGCTTAAGCCTGCTTGTCATTTTAATGCCTGCTTAAGAGAAGTGCTATGAGAGTTTGTGACCATTAGAGAGGGACCTAATTTAGGACCTTTTATACTTGTCTCAATATTCACAGGAAGTAGAGAAACAAAAAAAATTGCATCTACGTTAGCATTAACAAACTAGTGATCTGCTTCCTTCTCTGAATCAAGTGTTTACAGTTGCTTTATTGGCCGCTGCATTTCATTTGTGAGGACAAAAATACACATGCAGCTTGCCTCTCTGTAAAGCAACAAACTCTTAAAAATGTGTGGTATATTTTCATAATGAAAAATGATGCATTTATTTTCAGGGACCTCATGGCCTGCCTGGCGGAAAGGTAAATTAATTACTGTCTTGAATAATCATGTTCTTGATGTCTGCAAAGTGTCATACTTTGTTCTTTAATGCATGCAACTATGTTTTGTCTTAAGTCTCATTTAATAAATGTTTCTGATATTCTTAAACCTTAAATCAGATTTAATATTACAGATGGCTTTTAAACTTCCTGTGATTGTTTCTGAGTAGTGTTTCTCCTGAGCAATGGCTGAATCGATTTTTTTATATTAATATCTGTGATGTGGCACTAAATTAGTTTCCTGTTTCTGGGCAAGTTACTTACAATTGCATTTGTTATTGAAATTACTTTTGAACATAAAAACGTGTTACACGCTCAGGAAATGAAGTCAGATAAACTCTTCTTCAGTTGTGCTTTCTTGCGCCTCATACTTCTTCCAGTATGAATGGCCTTTCACCTTCTCAGATGCCGAATATTTTGCTGACCAGTTCCTTCCCACATTATGCAAGTTCCACATCACAAACTTGTGTATTTTTGTGTTTCCAACCTGGAATCCCTGATCAGACAGGTCTGCTTGCTATTTGAACTTTTCCCACAGCATGGTATATGAATATACGCTGTATGGATGCTCTAAGCCCATGAAAACAGCTCAGGAGGGGGGAAGGGGCGTTTGGCAGAGTTAGAATATTTAAATTTGTGGTTTGATTCAGTAATCACCAGTAATCTAAAATTCAGTGTGACACTATAGCACAGCGTTCATTAGGGCCAGGGGTGTTGTCAGGTATGATCATTTTAATAACTATGGTTCCCTAATCACATGCACCTTTCTCAAAAAATACTGGAATGGTGGTTAGATTTTGGGGGGTTGGTTTGGGGTTTGGTTTTTTTTTTAAGGTGTGAGATAGAAAAATCACAGGTTTGACTCATTATGACACTGTTACCTTGGCACAAGAAGTGTGAGTCATAAATAATTTCTTGAAGTCAAGTCTGTTCCATCTTAGCACCAGCCCTGCTTTGCCTCAGGCTTTTGGTCTGAGACTCAGGCTTTTGTGAAATTTCTTGGGTCTGTTTCCAAAATGTCAGTGTTTTCAGTGCTACTGCTCTGAAGGTCACATCAAGTCAAATAGAAGAAGAATGAAGAAATGGCTACTTAGGCAGGATGCAAAGCAGGAGGATTATGCCTGGAGTTATTTAAAGCAGCAAACTAGATTCTATTGATATATATATATATATATGAATGTGATATAAGGTAACATAACACATCAAAGGGAAACTTGGGAATATGGCCATGGGGAGCAGCCTAGATGGAACACCCATATATTTCTGTTTCCAAAAAGTGGCAGGTGTGGTCTTTCTGACTGGGCAGTCCTCAAGCTGAGGTAGATTTTCGTGATGTACAAATAATTTATTCAAACTCAAAGCCCACTGTTATCCTCTTAGTGATGTTCAGTATAGTAGCCTATGCATAATTTAACAATTACAGCAAGTGCCCTTTGTACATTGTTTAAACTTCTCTGTATGAACACAGAACCTGTGGGCCTCCCAAATAGTTTGGTGTTGTATAACCTATACTGTGTCTCTTATTTTGTTCCTGTTTAATTATGTATGCTTAAAGGTTTAAGTTATCTTTGTGTAAGATTCTGCTGCAAATTCTAGTTTGACATAAGAAAAAATATTGTTTCCTTACAAAATGTACTTTTCAGGAGGTCCCACTGTAGAAACCTGCAATTTTGAGGCTTATTTTTCTGAAACTTTCAGTTTGAATTACCTGGATTGGGTGGCTTATGGGATTTGAGGAAATTCAAAAAAACCCTGAAGCTTGCACTGAATTCAAACCAGCTGATTGATAATTATTAGGAAAAGATTCAAAAGAATGTGTTACTCATGAGTTTCCTGTAGTTTTTTTTCATACAGATTTTAAATCTCCAGCAGACACTTTTCAGGTGCTTTTGCCCAGTAGTCCATCAGTATGCAAATTGGCAGTAAGCTGAAAAGGTTGAATTTGTGTCCTTGTTTCAAACAAGAATTTGCAGCCATTTTTGAGACTAGCTTCTTCTATCCCAGCTTTATAACCTGTTATGCCACCAAAAAAAAATGGCATTTATACTTTTACGTTTAGGGTGAACCAGGGTTAAATGGTCTTAAAGGATTGAAGGGTGAACCAGGTCAAAAGGGTGACAGAGGGCCCCTTGGTCTTCCAGTAAGTAAAAAACCCCAACTATTCAATCTCAGTGCAGATCACAAACTTCTCTTTCTACTCCTGATGAACAGCTCTGCTTTACTCAATAGCATAGGAAGAATATACCACGTTAGAGCAGAGCATCAGTCTTGTTTTGTTTTACCCCAAATCTGTGCTCTTGTCCAAAGTAATGTCTTGTAACACCCAGTGCTTAGAGGCTTTTTTGTTGTGTGTCAGCTGGAAGTGTTTAGTGTCAAAGGAATGCCATCACCCCCATTATATTGCTCATATTGTTATTTAAGTGTTGCGTTAAAAAAGAGATCTTCCATTTCCCCTGTCTCTTCAGTTATTCTTTCTCTGCACATCTGCAGTTATATGGAAAGAAAATTGCTTTAGGGATTTTTTTTCTCATCCATTAAGTATACTGGATTGTTATTTTTGCCTTATTCTTCAGAAAATTTCCTTTCTGAGTGTCTGGCATAAATTTTGTCTTAGAAAGAAACGAAGGACCTTAAAAAGAAATTGAATGTGGAAACATTTTGGTTCTTAAAATTCAGAAGGGTTGTCAGAAGAGAAAATACTTGGTGCACTTATTTTGTGTGTTTGAAAGCACTTGTATTAATCAGAGGAGTTTGCATCAACTAAGTCTTCTTCCTCCATTTTACTATTAACCATGTAATACAAACAAATAAAGAAAACCCCTTTTCTCTGTAAGGAGAAAATGAAACTATTTTTTCATTGTTTGGGGTTTTTTTAAATGTAATGCATGTGATTACATTGTTAATAGTAAAATGGAGGAAAAGGACTTAGTTGATGAAAATTCCTGTGATTAGTATTTTCAAAAATTATGTGCAGGGTCTTTGGACAAGGTCAGATTCACTGAGAAATTTAATTTATTTGGAAAGGAAAAATCACAATTTTCAAGTTGAAGCTTACAGCTTTGTAGAGGTCTGAGCCACACCCCTGAAAATGCCTAGGAGGAAGAAGGAAGTATTTGTTCTAACCCAGAGCAAAATATCACACTAGTTTTTCAAATTTATATAGCTCTTGTCCTGCTCCTCTTTTTTCTAAAATGAGTTTTTCTAAGTTTCATTTTAGGGAACAAAGTCCAAGTGTTTGACTTCATAAAAATGGCTCATTTTCACTATTAATGGTTTGGGGGTGGAGGTGGGGTTGGGGTTTTTTTTTGTTGTTGTTTTTTGTTGTTTGTATTTTGGTTTTTTTCCCAGATTTTTACTTAGCAGTGCTGGGATAGTCATAACAGATCTTTCGCTGCTACTGTTATTCGCAAAAAGTCCACCAGAGGTCAGCCAGTCCCCAAGGATGCTGAAGCGAACAGCCCCCAAGTGCCAGGTGCTGCCCAGTTGCAGCCCTTGACTGTGCCCTGAACTTGGGAATGTATTGGGAAAACAGGAAATGTGTTTGTCTCCTGGGCTCATGGAAGTGAATGAGGCCATTGTAGTCAGGATCCAGATTTTGTTAGCTCTATAATGCAGTGTTCTTGCACTTAAACACTTCCTATCATGGTTAGCAAAGATTTTTCTTTCTTTGTGTAGCATAGTATTCAGTATTGTCATTACTTACAAATTCGAAAGCTTGCAAGTAAATTAAAAAGTAAATATTTGTGTGTTAAGGCTCAAAATCCCCCTAACATCTGATGTTTGTAGCACTCCTATAGATTGATACTATTCTGATCTAATATAATGTGACATAAAGGCAGGGCTGGATCAGTAATGTTACTCTAATGTGAGAACAGAATGAAGCTTTTGATGTTTTATGTGAGTTTTTAACTAACATGCTGTAGTAATGTGATACCCATTCCAGAACCTTGTCACAGCTTGTACTGTACGTTTGAGTTATGTTTCTTCATCAGCACCACTTACTAATCTCACGTTCTTGTCATTTGTGTTGTACTCATCATCCATGCTTCCACCTAACCAACACAGGGAGCATCTGGCTTAGATGGAAAGCCAGGACCCCGGGTGAGTCCCTCATCTTCCTGTGTTGCTCTTTGTTGCCAAGTCCGTGTCCTTTCCCGTGGCTCTGCAGCCATGCTAGCATGCAGCACAGAGGAAGGAAGGCCATGCTGTAGAAAAGGGGGGTTTGAGCAGACTCCTAGGGCAATGTGTGTGGGAAAAAGAACATAATCATCTGTGGAAGAAGCAATGCAGCTTAAAAAGGCAGTTTGGTTTTCATTTTGCTTTGGATAGCTTGGGGTACTTATTTTCCTGAGTAGGGATTTAGTTTACACAGGAAAACATACCTATTCAATGCTAATAAGGAATCAGTGAAATGGATGTGCTGAGGTTCTGCTGCAGGCATTCTCATATTAAACTTAAATGGTAGATCCTTTGCTTTTTACAGTGGTGAATTACTGAAGTGAAAGAGGAGTTGAGTTATGTATTTGAAGGCTTCTGTAAGATTCTCACTGATCACTATAACAGGGAAGTCCACCTTATAGGTGAACATTTCAATTTAAAAATAATAAATGTTTTAAAAAAGAAATCTTTCTTTGACACTTGCATTTGTCCTTGTGAAATTTCTTTCAATACATTTAAAATCTTCACAATCTGAACTAAAATCCAACTAAAAGAAAGAAGGGTTACGTCGTAACAGCGAAGCTTGTTATTAGAGTTTTGAAAGCCAAACGGATTTGTTTGGCCAGGTCCCATCACAATTAAGTCTGAATTTTCAGCCAGTGAAGACTGATTCCATGTTAGTTCTTGGCTAGAAGACAGCTATTAAAAATAGGAACAAGAGCACTCTCTTACTCTCTTTATTTCCTTTCATAGGGTGTAGATGGTCCAGTTGGTCCCCATGGCCCTGCAGGTCCCAAAGGAGACAGAGTAAGTGTATGTCCAAAGAGCTTCTCCAATGAGAAAATGTCGTACGGCTACTTATAGCGTGCCTAGATGTTATTAAACATAACAGTATCTCCTTTGTTTAAGGATCAGCCTAGAACTGTTTTGGTGGCCAGTCATGAGTGGTGTACCCCAGGGCTTGGTATTGGGGCTGGCTCTGTTTAATGTCTTTATTGATCATCTGGGTGAGGGGATTGAGTGCACACTTAGTAAGTTTGCAGGCAACACCAAGTTAGGAGGGAATGCTGATCTGCTTGAGAGTAGGAAGGCCCTTCAGAGGGACCTAGATAGACTGGATCACTGGGTGGAGGTCCTACATTTCAGTCATGACAACCCCATGCAACGCTACAGGCTTGGGGATGAGTGGCTGGAATGCTGCCTGACAGAGAAGGACCTGGGGGCACTGGCTGACAGCTGAATGAACATGAGCCACCAGTGTGCCCAGGTAGCCAAGAAGGCCAGCAGCATCCTGGCCTGTGTTAAAATGGGATGGCCAGCAGGACCAAGGAGGTGAATGTCCCTTTGTACTTGGTGTTGGTGAGGCCACACCTCAAGTACTGCATTCAGTTTTGGGCCCCTCTCTGCAAGAAAGATGAAGAGGCATTGGAGTGTGTTCAAAGAAGTGCAACAAAGTTGGTGAGGGGTCTGGAGAATATGTCTTGCGAGGACAGGCTGAGGGAACTGGGGTTGTTTAGCCTCAGGAAGAGGAGGCTCAGGGGAGATCTTTTCGCTCTCTTCAACTGGCGGACGTGCTCACTAAGCCACTTTGCATCATTTTTCAAAAGTCCTGGCTGACTGGGGAGGTGCCAGCAGACTGGAAAGCAGCCAGTGTTACCCCCATATATAAGAAGGGAAGGAAGGATGATCCGGGAAATTACAGGCCTGTCAGTCTGACTTCTGTGCCAGGAAAGCTGATGGAGCAGATCATCCTGAGTGTGCTTCTGCAGCACTTGCAGAGCGGCCAGGGGATCGGGTCCACTCAGCATGGCTTCACAAAAGGCAGGTCCTGTATGACTAACCTGATCTCCTTCTATGATGGGGTAACCCGCTTATTAGATGAAGGAAGGGCTGTGGATGTTGTCTACCTTGACTTTAGCAAGGCATTTGACACAGTTTCCCACAGCGTTCTCCTTGAGAACAGCTGTGCTAAAGTGACTTCAGCCTTGCTATATTAAGGGTGCAGTGAGATGGCACAGTTCCAGTTAGCTTCAACAGCAGTATGGCTGAGAAAGGTATGTGTGACTTCAGAAGTCATTTTTAAGGAGCTGTGTGTTGAGAAATAACTACAAGAGGTGCAGTGTAGTCCAAAATAGGAACAGTAGACTGTAGTTATCACACAGGCTAGTTAACTGTCTGAAAGACTTCAGCATTTTTGGTTTTTTCCTGGGAAATTACAGAGTCACATACTTTTTTTCAACTAGGACATAACTTTTTTTTCTATCAACTCTGTGAAAAGATAATTGAACATCATCTTCTGAACTTCAGGAGATAATTGAGATGAGCTATGCATGTAGAAGCATATCTAAATACTGTACATTTTATTCTTGCATTATGAGATTTTATCTTAAAGGATGTGCATATGTACTACTAGTTGAAACTTCTTTCAAAAACAAATGTGCTTTACTGAAAACTATTCTTCTAAAGTATAGAAGATAACTATAATTGCTTTCTCTTATGAAAGTATCCAAGCTCGTAAGTCATACAGCTGGATTTAGAATCAGTCCTACAGTGGGTGTTGGCAAGTAATAGTTACAAAGGGGATAGGAACTACAATGATGTAAATTGATTCAATAAATGCATGAGCACAGACAGAAAGAGTTGAAAATGTAGAGAAACTAAGGTGTGCAAGAAATTCCTGCACACTCACTATTTTCTGTGTAGTCAAAAGAATGGGAGGAAATTCACAAGAAAGATGGAAGATTTCTTTACCAAGCAATCAGCTACCAAGACTGTTGCTGTAAACGCTGTCATCACTGCATGCATTCTGCAATGGGAGGGAAAGTGCATTCTCTTTAATATGGTTAAAATGTTTTGTCACAAATGGCTGCGTTATAAAATCTCTGTATCAATCCTAATGGAGACACCAACTATGCAGCTTTGTTCATGGAAATGACAGTTCATATTCACCCATAGTTCTGGAGACTGAAGTGAAATAGGAGGCAAAAACAAAGGCTATGGTTTCTGTTCTTTGGGTACTGATGACTTATCTTACAAAAAAGTATTATAAACCTTCATGAACTTCGCAAATGTCTTGTTTCCCTGAAGTAAATGCTTTATCATGATGGCTGAGAGTGGTATTCCTGTGACAGTCCCTCAGTCTTATATCACAGAATCACAGAATGTTAGGAGTTGGAAGGGACCTCCAAAGATCATCTAGTCCAACCCCCTGCCACAGCAGGATTCCCTAGACCAGGTCACACAGAAGTGCATCCAGACGGGTTTTGAATACCTCCAGAGAAGGAGACTCCACAACCTCTCTGGGTAGTCTGTGCCAGTGCTCTGGCACCTCAACTGGGAAAACATTTCTACATGTATTCACACGGAATCTCCTACACTTCAGCTTACAGCCATTGCCTCTTGTCCTGTCACTGGGCTTCACCGAGAAGAGCCTGACCCCATCCTCCTGACACCCACCCTTCACATACTTAAAAGCATAGATGAGGTCACCCCTTAGTTTCCTCTTCTCCAAGCTAAAGAGACCCAGCTCCCTCAGCCTTTCCTCATAAGGAAGATGTTCCACACCCTCCATCATCTTGGTGGCTCTGTACTGGACTCTTTCCAGCAGTTCCCTATCCTTCTTCAATTGAGGGGCCCAGAACTGAAAACAATATTCCAGATGCGGCCTCACCAGGGTAGAGTAAAGGGGGAGAAGAACCTCTCTTGACCTACTAGCCACACCCCTTTTAATACACCCCAGAATCCCACTGGCCCTCCTGGCCACAAGAGCACACTGATGACTCATGGTCATCCTTCCATCCACCAGGACCCCCAGGTCCCTTTCCCCTTCACTGCTCTCCAACAGGTCTGTCCCCAACCCGTACTCATACATGAGGTTGGTTTTTCCTAGGTGCAAAACTCGACACTTGCTCTTGCTGAATTTCATTCAATTTCTCCCTGCCCAACTCTCCAGCCTGTCTAAGTCATGCTGAATGGCAGCACAACCCTCCGGTGTGTCAGCCACTCCACCCAGTTCAGTGTCATCAGCAAACTTGCTGACAGCACACTCTGTTCCCTCAGCCAGGTCCTTAATGAATAGATTGAAAAGTACTGGTCCCAGTACGGATCTCTGAGGGACTCCACTAGACACAGGCCTCCAACTGGACTCCATCCCACTGACCACGACTCTCTGACTTCTGTCCTTCAACCAGTTCACAATCCACCTCACT
>VWZX01009986.1:47331-73165 GCA_013399015.1 Galbula dea
CATTATCCTAACATCATGTGGGGGCTCAGGGGTCTGAGGCTCCTGAGCACAGTCTCTGTGAGTATAGACAGAGACAAAGAAGGCATTCAGTAACTCCACCTTCTTTGTATCATCTGTCACCAAGGCATCCATCTCATTCAGCAGGGGGCCTACATTGCCTCTAGTATTCGTTTTTTGGGCAATGTATTTGAAGAAGCCCTTCCTATTGTCCTTGACCTCCCTTGCAAGATTTAATTCCAGAGAGGCCTTAGCTTTCCTAGTTTCCTCCCTACAACCTCTGACAACAGTCTTGTACCTCTTCCCACGTGGCCAGACCCTCCTTCTATGACCTGTACACTTTCTTCTTCCACTGCAGTTTGCCCAGCAGTTCCCTACTTAGCCATACGGGTCTTCTGGCTCCCCTCCTCGATTTTCTGCATGTTGGGATGCTCTGATCTTGAGCTTGGAAGAAGTGGTCCTTGGATGTTAACCAACTCTCTTGGGTCCCTTTATCTTCTGATACTCTGTCCCATGAGATTTCCCTTAGCAATTTCTTGAAAAGATAAAGTTGTTCCTACTGAAGTCTAGGGTTGTGCCCCGTCTAGGTATTATGTTCCTACCACACAAGATCCTGAACTGCTTGAAATCCTTGCCCTCAACCTCTACCTTTTCAACCAGACCCTCCTTGTTAGAGAGCATCAGGTCCAGCAGCGTTCCTCTCCTAGTGGCCTCATCCAGCATTTGCATGAAGAAGTTATCATCAGTGCACTGAAGGAACCTCCTGGGCTGTGAATGGCTGGCTGAGTAGGCTTTCCAGCAAATATCTGGGTAGTTAAAATCCCCCATAGAACCAGGGCCTGTGATTGCAAGGCCACTGTCAGCTGCCTGGAGAAAGCCTCATCAGCTTTGTCATCCTGATGAGGTGGCCTGTAATAAACACCCATAACAGTATCACTCGTGCTAACCTGCCCCTTAATTCAGACCCATAAACTCTCAACTCACCCCTCATGCACCCCTGCACAGAACTCAATACGTTCTAGTTGCACTCTCACGTAAAGAGCAACTCCCCCACCACACCATGTAGACCTGTCTTTCCTAAAGAGGACATAGCCATCCATGACCACATTCCAGTCATGAGAGCTGTCCCACCATGTCTCTGTAATTGGCACCAGATCATAACCCCTTGACCTCACATGGATTTCTTACTCCTCCTGTTTATTCCCCATGCTGTGTGCATTGGTATACAGGCATTTCAGGGAGTGAGCTGAGCATGCTAATTCTACCCTAGTGGGTAGGAGGCCTTCTGGCCTGTAATAGTACTAGCACTAGAACACTGCCCCACTGGTGCAGACCTGGCAACAACCCCATCCCCCTTCAAAACTAGTTTAAAGCCCTGTGAGTGGGCCCTGCTAGTTCTTGTCCTAGAATCCTTTTTCCCCTGGAAGATAAGCCTTTCCCACCTCCTAGGATCTGGCCTGGTATCCTGTAATACCAGCCGTTATCAAAGAACCCAAAGCCCTGCCTGTAGCACCAGTCTCGGAGACAGGTATTTATGGACTGAACTCTTCTACTCCATCCCATATCATGGTCAGGTACTGGAAGTAGGGAAGAGAAAATAACTTGGGCCCCAGACCCTTTTATCAACCATCCCAAGGCCTTGAAATCTCCCTTCATTCCCCTCAAACTACAGGATGCAGCTTCCTCTCCACCTGCCTGAAAGATCAGTAATGGATAAAACTCTGATGACTGCACCATGTTGGGAAGTTCCCTAGTAATATCCCTAATTCAGGCTCCAGGAAGGCTGCAGACCTCCCTGTGATGAGGGTCAACCCTGCATATTGGACCCTCTGTTCCCTTTAGGAGCGAGTCTCCAACAACCACAACTCTTCTTTTCTTCTTTGTGGAAGAGGTTAATGTTCAGGACATGATGTAATAGTCCAAACACTTTTCAGCATGTGATTTGTATTGGAGGAAAGAAATTATGAGATGCATTTCTCTAAATACATTGTTACATAACAGAAGATTATTTCCTAGACTGATACATTCGGTATCTTTCTCTCTACCATGTCTTTAGCATCGTTATAGGCCTATCTTGTGAAGGCTTTGTACAGCCGTCTTTGCTGTTTAAGATTTTCAAAAGAAGAGACTTAACTAGTCTTGACATACTTGATCAACAGTTTTGTAGCTTTTATATATAGGTCAGCACATTAATTTCTTCTTAGCAGAAAATTTGTAAGCTACAAGGGATTTACTGTTTTGAAAATCAGCTGTTACTTCCTGATACCTCCTGTTGTTTTGCTGGGTCATCCAGTCAAATTGCTGCTCAGAAATGAGTGGAGATTAACAGAATCCAGAAAGATCTAATGGAGGTGTTTAAAAAGCACAGAGGTGAGGTACGTAGGGACATGGTTTAGTCTTAGGGACATGGTATAGTGGTCGACAGTGATAGGCGTACAGTTGGACTTGATGATCTTAGATGTCCTGCCCCTTAATTCACACCCATAGGGACATGGTATAGTGGTCGACAATGATAGGTGTACAGTTGGACTTGATGATCTTAGATGTCCTTCCAACCTGCCCCTTAATTCACACCCATAAACTCTCAACTTGCTCCTCATCCACCGCTGGACAGAACTCAATACGTTCTAGTTGCTCTCTCACGTAAAGAGCAACTCCCCCACCACACCATGCAGACCTGTCTTTCCTAAAAAGGACATAGCCATCCATGAGCACATTCGAGTCATGATTCTACTGTGATTTCTGTGATTCTACTAATAGTCACTGAAGTCAGTACACACAGTGTCCATCTATATAAAAACATAAAGTTTCAGATCAAATGTCAGTTGCTCTGACAAACGCCTTACTACTGCGATTATTTCAGAGAAGGTTCAGACTCAGTTTATTCTGGTGCCTGCCTTTTTGTTTTGTCCAATCAGTAAAACTGTGATTTAGCAACCCATTTTCAGACCTCTACCACAGGACTTTGCTGTGCTCATGATCACTACTATTAATTAGGGACACATCTACGTCCCTTTCTCGTGCTTTTAGTAATAGAGTAATGAATTAATAATTAGTAGTAAATTTTTAGAGGATTTTGTACACAGAATTATCTCAAGAGCTTACGTGCACGTGTGTGTACACACATAATACACAATCCAATTGCTAGGATAAAACACAGCACTTCTATATGCCACAAGCCTTGCATGAAGCCTTCAATTAGGCTGTGTTAAGGGAAGGAGATGAAGAAGGGATCCAAATAATGCTACCTAATAAATCCAAGAGTTGGAACTTTAAAAACTGGAGATGGTCAGGATTTCATTTCTAATCTCATCAATGCTTTGAGCAGTTCAGTTATCTCAGGAGAGTATTGCTTTTCTGATGGATTTTTATTGAGAAAAAAGAGCACCACAGCCTGAAACAAAACTGCTGCCTTGATGAAGAACGATTGGAGAACAAGGATGATTACTACTATTAGCCTGAAATTTGTAGCCTTGAAATTTCATTTCATTTGGAAAAAATTTCTTTTGTATTAAGCTAGCAAAATTATTTTAGTAGCATCCCTCTGAAAACTGGTATTTTTTCTGTAGATTTTAGTGCAGAAAGAGATCAGACTTATGGAGTAATCTCTGTACTTGTTTGGTTTGCACATTATACAGTTTTGATTTAATAAACCAGGGTATTTACATCACTAATCTAGGATCCAATAGAGCATTTAGCAACATGGGGTAAGCTTAACAATGTCACTGTCTTTGCCTGCTTAAATACAAATTTTGATTGACACATCATTTTTGCTTATCACTATGTCACATCTCAGCTGCTGTGCTGGAGCTTGATGCTGTATATCCTCAGTTTTCATTTCACCGGATTTTTACTGAACACAATGTTGTAGCTGTTACAAGTTTAAAATAAAAATCAGTGCAAGTTCAATTTGAAAAATATTTTCAGTTACTAAAGGATTTCATCATCATGGCTAGGCTTCGTGAACGAAGATTTGGGAAGGGCTCTACCCACGTTTGTTGCAAGCGCATTGGTGGCTAAAAAGGCCAACATGAGGTAGGCATGAGCGGTTGCAAAAGGCACAGCAGAAAGACTCCTTAGATGGTGTGTTCTGCAAGGCACGATTCTTTCTGCGTCGTCTTTTCTCCTCAAGGGTGATCCTGCGTGCTTTCTCAAAAGCATCCACAGCGTTATAGATGGTGTGTCTCCAGGCCTCCCAGTTCGAGGCCAGAGTAGACCAGTTATGGTGATCAATATGGCCAAGGCTGAGATGTTGTTTCAGGGAGTCCTTGCATCTTCTCTTTGGGGCTCCTCTCTTGCGGCAGGCGGTGGCAAGTTCACCATAAAGCAAGATCTTAGGGAAGCGGTGGTCCTTCGTCCTTGAGATGTGCCCTGCCCATCGCAGCTGTGTTCTCAGTAACATGGCCTCAATACTTGTGACTGCTGCTTGTTCTTTGTCACATAATCTGACCAGTGGATGTTTAGAATTGTGTGGAGACAGCGTTGATGGAAGGTAATACAAACCTTCTCATGGCCCACTTTATAATTAATTAAAAATAAATGAGCTTGGATATTTTTCACTCAAAATATTTAGGAATACATAAGCGTTAACCTAAAGCACTTGGTAGACATGATTTCTAAGATAGATAATGGTTTTGCTCTCCTGTTCTGTAATATTTTCTTAGGGTGAAAAGGGAACTGCAGGTGACCCTGGACCCAGAGGACCATATGGCTTGCCTGTAAGTTGTACATAGTTTGTACACATTGCACTTTGCATCACTCCTTGATTAAACTTTGTATGCTTTATGACTGCTTTTCACCTAGCAATACAATTATTTGGAAAAGGCAAAGACAGTTAACATTCCCTGACAGTGCAAGGTCACTGGTTTATGTCAGAGATTTATATTCCTACCCATACATGTGATCATGCAAAAGTAATGAAACAGACCTGACAAGAACCAACAAGAGAGAGAAAATCCAGACTGCAAGTGCTCCTGCTTCTTCAGCTTGTGGCCATCAGCTGTGCAAGAGTAGCAGGAGGTCAGGATGAACTGTGTAAAGCTGTGATTTTTTTACTGGTGATAAGCTGCTTGGATTTCCGTGCTGCGAGGCTACTTCACCATTACATTTTTGCTTCATATGACACTTAAGAGACCAGTGCTGTGTGCTCAGAAGCAATCTGAGGGGTTCATTGTTGATTCCTCATAGGTGGAGATGGTGTGCTTTAAATCAACCATTTGAATTACATTATCCATTTCTAAAATGTGAGAGCTTCCTTTTGCTTAATGAGGATAGCCCAAATGACATCAATTGGCTTGGTTTACTTTGCTGATGACTGGGCCAAGTGTGTACATACACATATTTGTTTTGTACTTTGACACAGGAGCTGTGTAAATGTGCTTGGCCAGGCACAACCAGGCTTTGCAAAAGACTTGCAGTGTTTCCATACTGGCTCTAGTCCAATCTGTATGATTAATTAATTTAAGCTGGGATAGAGACTCATGGTTGAATTGGATGCATTTAACTAGATCAGAAGTCATTGACTACCAGCAGTTTTCAGGCTCCGTGGAGTGTTAAATTAGCTTGCAGTGCATGTTTCTCTGAGTGTCTGTGAGTTAAATAAATTTTAAAAAAAATATCCGATTTCTGTTTCCCCTTCCTGTGAACTAAAAATAAAAAATTATAGGCCTTTCTGTATTTTTAGCTTGCTCCTGGAATCTGCATACAGACAAAATTTTACAGGCGAGCAAAATTTTACAGTCAAGTTATCACTTCCTGGAAATGTTAAACACTGACAGAAATGTTCATCAGTAGCAGCAACGCTGTGTTGCCTTAGCAGCAACATGGGGTACTACTGTATAAAGGGAGCCCAGAAGTCAGGCATCAAGGCAGCCATTGATGTCACAGCTTAGGGATGCTAATGTAGTTTATATGGTTCTTTGGCAGGGCAAAGATGGCGAGCCTGGCCTTGATGTAAGTAGTATGTATGACCAGTACACTCTTACTGGTAGGTAAGCAGTTTTCAAGAAATAGCTTACTGAGTGTAACACCTTTATTTCCATTTAGTGCCCATGCAGTATGTACAGAGAGTGTGTCAAATGCTGCATTTGTTCTTTCTCTGTGGTAGAGAGGACAAAGATTATGCAATATACAGCCCTTATCAGCAGACTCCAACAGATATAATAGTGCTTAGTAATACAGGTGGTTAGTCCTTTGGAAGTCAGTAGGCTATAAAACTGTGCTTGATAAGAAAATATTCAGACTTGTGACTCAATCATGGAAGAAAAAGGAGTCACTAACATTTGTTTAAGTAAATTTATCCTAATTAAAAAGAAGAGTTCCATAACCTGAAAGTCATACATTTCAAAATATAGGGTTGTTCTTTGGCATGCTGAAAAGAGTTACTGAAAGCCTGTTCCTCTGGTCCTACACTGAAATTTCTAACTTGGAGGAGTCTTTTCCCAAACATGCATATGCTACATAGCATGGTCTATTGCCATTTGATTGATGCGATTTCTTCCCATTGCTGGCATAATGACTCTGCCAAACCCTATGACTTACTTGTCTCACATGCTTTTATGTGCATGTGTGCACACACATATAATACACATGCAAACAAAGCGTGTGGTGAAATAATGTTGGTTTTATGTTTTCCAAGAGTATCTGAAAGCTTAACTTGCCTGTGGATAAAAGTCGACCTATCTTTGTCCATTTTGTTTTCATAGGGTTTCCCTGGTCCTCGAGGAGAAAAGGGTGATATAGGAGAAAAGGGAGAAAAGGTGACCAGAGTGTTATTAACTACTGCTTGATTCCTCAGCCTAGTCAGTTTTGCTGTCTTTATGCTATAAATTGTCCCATTAAAACTTATCTTTTTACTGTGTGCCAAAAGGCAGGTCACAGATACATGCAAAGCAAAAAAATGAAAAAATATATGGAAATTTGTGCACAGAACTACTAGTGTCAACATGTCCCAAAGCACAGCTTGTGTTAAGGCTCATTTTCTGCAATCTATCCTATGTTGAAAGTCCTTGTCAAACTGAAATTTTTAATGCAGATATCACTGAAATGTGTCATTGTGGTAGTAATTTTACAGTGAAGACCTCAGCTCTGTTCCTTGGCAGTATTTGCAGTATAACTGTTGATCCTGGTATACCATGCATGTACATACTACCTGTCCCACACCAAATGGATAGAATCACAGAATGTCCTGAGTTGGAAGGGACCCATAAGGATCATTGAGTCCAACTCATATAGGCACAGGACAACCCCAAAGTCACACTATGTGCTTAAGTGCATTGTCCAAGTGCGTGTCAAACTCCGTTAGAGTTGGAGCCACAACAGCCTCCCTGGGGAGCCTATTCCAGTGCTCCACGAGTCTCTGGGTAAAGAACCTTTTCCTAACATCCAGCCTAAACCTCCCCAGCACAGCTTCATGCCGTTACCCTGGGTCCTGAAGCTGGTCACCAGAGAGAAGAGGTCAGCACCCACCCCACCCTCTCTGGTGAGGAAGTTATACACAGCAATGAGGTCTCCCCTTCAGTCTCCTCCAGGCTGAGAGACCAAGCGACTTCAACCTTTCCTCATAAGTTTTCCCCTCCAAGCCCTTCACCATCCTTGTGGCCCTCCTCTGGATGCTTTCCAACAACTTGACATCCTTCTTGTATTGTAGTGCCCAAAACTGCACACAATACTCTAGGTGGGGCCGCACTAGTGCTGAGTAAAGTGGGACTAGCATCTCTCTTGATTGGCTAGCAATGGAGTGCTTGATGCACCCCAGGATCCTGTTGGTCCTTTTGGTTTCCAGTGCACAGTGCTGACTCATACTCAAATTTATCATCAACTGTAGCTCCCAGATCCTCTTCTGCAGGGCTGCTTTCCAGCCTCTCATTCCCTGGTCGGTAAGTTGTTTTCGGACTGCCCCCTCTGAAGTGCAGAACCTGGCACTTGCCCTTGTTAAACTTGTTAGAAGTATGGACAGGAACTGTTTAATTTTTTTATTTTTGGCAATGTCTTATTTACAATTGAAGTGAAATTATGTTCTCTACAGTTCTGGTAAACCAACTAGGCAGTGAAGTTAACAGAAACAGCCTTACTTCATTTTCACTGCCCAGACACAGTGATTTGGAAACATGTTCAGCAAAAGGCAATTTAGGTCTGTGTGCAGAGAAAGCTCATGAGCAAATCTCCCCTTTTTCTAATCAAGACAGAACCCAGTTGCTAAAACTGCTGAATTAACACTCAAATCAAGCCACTTTAAAGTTCCATACACAAAGCAGGTGATTCTTTTAGTTCAGGCAACAGGTTTTGCCTGGCTGACATGTACAGGGTTATACTAGATCCATGCCTCATTATGGTACCATAGAAAAAAAGCAAGGTTAAAATGTCAACATGGCTGTTTGAGTTCATATCATTTTCTTGGCACTATCAGGCAAAACACTTCCCAAGAATGCACTGGTAAGGGTACTATGAAATGTATCCTTCCCTTCTGTCCCTTGTTATATTACTTATTTTGAGCTCAGAGATCACTGGTAAGCTACTGATTCTTCAGAACAACTGTTCTTAAGCAGGTCAAAGGCAGTGTCTGACCTGGCAGAGTAATCACAGTTAATGACGAGGTCTTTCTAGCTGTCAAAAACTACAGGTCTGTCTGTCACAAGTGAACAAGTTTTCTTTTTGAGAGCAGTTAGCAGTAGAAAGGTGTAACTGATAGATGAGCTTGGAGAAGAGGAGACTAAGGGGTGACCTCATCTATGCTTTTAAATGGGTGAGTGTCAGGAGGAGGGGGTCAGGCGCTTCTCAGTGAAGCCCAGTGACAGGACAAGAGGCATTGGCTGTAAGCTGAAGTGTAGGAGATGCCGTGTGAATACAAGAAAAAGATTTTTCCCAGTCAGGGTGCCAGAGCACTGGCACAGACTGCCCAGAGAGGCTGGGGAGTCTCCTTCTCTGGAGGTATTCAAAACCCGTCTGGACGCGCTTCTGTGTGACCTGGTGTAGGGAATCCTGCTCTGGCAGGGGGGCTGGACTAGATGATCTTTCAAGGTCCCTTCCAACTCCTAACATTCTGTGATTCTGTGACTGGCAAAATGGCCAGCCTTTACTAAGTAGGAGTTACAGTAGGTGCCAAATCAAATTAGCCTAATGGTATATTCTCATGCTGGGATACAGTAGAAGGGTTCTGTACAGAAAATTAAAATAAGTTACTACCCCTATGATCGGTCCTGGTGAAGTTGCTTGAATACAGTTGTTTGAAGATAGTAATTTGAGCCTCCCAGTTCAAGAAAGACTTCAGAAAGTGGAGAGGAAGAGGGCTACCAATCTGGCAGGGGCCTGGGGCACACAGAGGCAGAAGAGGTTGAAGGACTTGAACTGGCTTAGTCTGACAAAGAGGAAGCCAAAATACTGGAAGGGGAGATACAAAGACGGAGGAAATCTGTTCTGGGTAATGGCAAATGGGAAAACACATTACCATAAGCTGCTCCTGGGAGGTTCCAAGTGTCTATTAGAAAAAGTTTGTTCACTCAGAGGGAACCATGGTACTGGGGTGGTTTACCTAGAGTAGTGGCTGAACCACTGGCCATGGAGGATTGCAGGACCTGGTCTGTTCAGTGTGGGAGGTTAGTCTAGGTGACCTCCAGAACTCTTCCAGCCAGACCTTCTGAGTCTGCATATCCCTGTGCAGCTACAGATAGGCAGACAAAATACAATCATCAGAGTCCCAGAAGATCTCTGGAAGAAAAGCTGGGAGCTAGTAAGACAGTTGGCTTATATAAATATGATATAATGTGAAAATGAAACAGCTGAGATTCTTGCACTCAGGATGTAAAAATATTTTAATGTCCTGGAATCCAATGTGCTGCTTTTGGGTATTAGTTCTTTATTCCCAGAGACTGACTAAATAACTCAAACACAGGACCTCCAGTTGCAAGAGGGTTTCAGTTGCAATTCAGGCTACCTGTGTGGCCTTGTTCTCTTGGGCTACAGGACACATCTCGTAGGTAGTCTAGTCCTCTAATACCTTCAAAATTCAGGAATATGTGAAACCTGTTTCTTGAGGAGAATATATGGCATAAAGTATTAGCAAGTCTGACAGATATTTCAGAAACCATGTTTTCTTCTGTGCTTTCAGATTAAGAGGATTGCCAGGAATTCTGTAGAGTGAAAATGGAGATGGAATCTCTGCCTTAAAAATTCTAAGAATATTCAAAGAAAATTAGAAGGCAAAGGAAAATCTTTCTTGGTGAAAAATCAGGGGAGATGTAGCTGGGATCTCTATGAAGAGACTTCTGTTGCACAGTTTTGACATGTATTTCCAAAAATGAGGGAATATTGCAAGTAAACCGGTTTCACCTTAGCTGCATCAGTAGTTCCTTTTCCAATGGAAGGCTGACTCTCAAAAGGTGCAATGTAATGCAATTAAGAGAAGCTTTCCTTATAACAAATTTTCTCAGTACTGATGTTTTTCCTTATTTAAATTACCAGTAATCTATGAATAAATCGGTGTAAAACAATAAGCCAGCTTACAAGTTTAGGGTGCAACTCTGGATTTCTTGGTTTTTAAATATTCCTTACAGTACTGGCTGTTAGATTGACACTGCACAAGTTGAGATTAGTCAAGAAACTTAATTGAAAGTGCAAAAATATATATTGTTACTAACATTGTACTGAGAATCAGTGACACTTGTTTTTTCATAGGTATGCCATGACAGTCAGGGAATAAGTCTTTACTTCTTCAGTTTTAAATGAGTCCTAGACTGATGATTAGCCTATCAGTAGTTATGCTACAGTGAAAGCAAGTCAGTGTTTGCACAATCTGATTAACTTGGCTGTAAAAATGATTTTTAAAAGCATTCTAGCTGTAATTGCTCATATAAAATTATAGTCCTGGAACCCTCAGCATGAGAAAAGTTTTGTGCAGTTGATTTTGTATTTTCAAGTTGTATCAATAGAAAAAAAATCCTCTTAAAAAAGATTAACAAAAGGTGTTGTGGGGAGAAGGAAAGAAGGGGGGGCCTGATAGCAAATGTGCACTTGTAGCTTGTCTTATATAATAATACATAATTTATATAATACATAAATATTGGCAGAGGAGTATAAGGTGTCACAACAGTGGCTGGAAAGGCATCATCCTTTTCCCCCTATACTCTGCATTGATGAAAATCTATGCATGTGAGGATTGGAGATTGTTTGAACCATAATGGTGTTACATAAGTGCCACATATTTTTATTTCTTTGGATGCTGAGGAAGGATAGGAATTAATTGTTTTGAATCTTCATCAAATGTAGATTCTTCGTATCTCCTGTTGATCTCTACAGTTCAGGGTATGGAGGTGATGATTAAGAGATAACAACTCAGTCTGTGGAAAAAGCAATCAGGAAATCCAGAGAGTAGATGACTGCTTCATTTGTTTGAATAAGATCAAAAATTTGCACTGCAAAATTGCAAATTTAGATAGTTATCTGCTGATTTACAACACAACAGGTTAAAGAAATCAAAGTCCTATGATAAAAAAAAGAGTCAGAAACCAAACTGTACTGCCCATTTGCAGAATCATTTTTGGAGTATGTCCATGCTTTGTGCTTGCATGTACTCGTACCAAATATGTTGGTGTTACATTGAGCACAAATAACATGAGATTGACCCCAAAACTGTTGTGCTTCTGTGCTGCACTCTCTTTTTTGTAGGTTTAAGACAAAAACTTGGCCAACTTACAGTTCCTGGCTCATGGGGAGTTTTTTACATCACAATCTTATAATTTGGCAAAGGAGGGTAATGTTTGGGTTACTGTTTTCCTAAATATTACCCTGTGACTTTTTGGCACACAGAAAAGATAGAAAAGAAACTCCTACCATGTCATGAATGCAGTATGTTTTGTTCATGGAAAAGATTTTTTCATTTGAATGTGTCAAGTGTGCTATTATATTAAATTAATGATGTGCTTTCCTTCATTTTTTTAAAAATATGATACAGCTAATTATTATTTAATTATATAAAAATGTTTTCTCACTCTTCTTAATGGATAAAGTCTTTCTGTATTGATGTGGAACTAGTTTAATATCTATTTACTTTGCTTCATCAAGATCTATCTGTCTTTCCAAAGGGGCATTCCTTCCTTCTCCTTCTGCCTTCATTCCTTATAATTCCTCTGTCTTTTTTAGCCTTTTCCTCACAAATTAAATCCTCCCAATAGCCACAACCTCGCTTGCTGGTTCTGCAATGTCATACTAATTTTCCTATGACTTTTTTTCCCATTTCTTTGCAATATTCCTTATTTACTCATCCTTCCTATCCTATTTTTTGCAATCCTAGTCCAATTAGTTTCACTTTTTTTTAGCCTTTTTGATTTTTGTGAAATTGAGAGCAAACCTGAAACTCATTTACCATTGTGATCAGCTGGTGTGAAATCAATTATAAAATGAACTTTCTAAACATGCTTGAAGGTGGGGTCATCTTTGCATGTAGCTTTGTTGAGAGGAGTCAACTCATTTCCATGAGTAAATGAAGCACTGGAAGTTCTACATTTAAAAAAAACCTCCTCACTATGAAATCAAAGGACTGAATTTTGGTAAAATAAGTAAGCAAAATGTTGCCTGCAGTAGAGAGAATATTTAGATGTTGGACTACTTAAAGAATGTAATTATAACTTCTGATTACTTTATGATACCAAGACATTATGAAATCTTTGAAAGAGTCAAGGCACCTCTCCATCAAGCAGTTCAGTTGTTTTGATCCCTGTAACAGGGTTTGAAATGGTTCTGGTTTATTTGGTGTGACAGGAATGCACCCTTCGTCTGCGGATTTCCGTTGATACTGCTGAGAAAAGGATTTGTCCCAAACTCTTATCAGAGTGCAAAGGGTCCATTTAGAAAAGGATGCTCTGGACTAAGTTCACCCTTGATGTGATACCATTGGAAGCTGATAGCCAGAGACCAGTTGTCCATGCAAAGTATCTATGCCACAGATCTTTATTTAGAGAGACTACGTTGATGTACTCTGCTGTCGCAAAGTTACTTCTGACTAGTAACAAATCTTCTAGGATTTTAGGAATTTGCAGATTTGCCTCTGCCTCCAGAAATCAATAATTTCAAGCCCTGTTCTAGGATTCAAAACATTAATGATACTAGTATGAAATACCAACACAAACTGATACCGACTGATTGCAGTTCTTGCTTGTGATCATATAATTTATTTTTCCACATAATGCACCATCCAAACCAGAACACAGTGGTAAGTGTCCTTTCAGCTCTCCATTGGCCTTAAAAGAAACCACCAAACTTTTAAACCAATCTTTCTTTATTTTTTTTCCAAAAGAATGAAACTTGTTTTATCCAAACCATTGTATCCACAGGGGGAAAAGGGAAAGAAAGGCAAAAAGGGGCCTAAAGGGGAGAAAGGAGAACAGGGTGCTCCTGGATTAGATGCACCTTGCCCATTGGTACGTCTCACTTGTGTATTGGACAATCACTTGTCCTGCAGTAAACTCATGGAATAAGAAATGAGGAGAGAGGAACAAGTACAGGCTACTGTGTCACCTGTTGCCCTTTGTTAATGAACACTTGATCTCAAGTTCTGGCAAATTCTTCATCAGACTTGTTTGTCAACCTCCTAATTTCATTTAAAGCACCAGACTTAAGGCCTTCAGGCTAAAGTTCTGGGGTTTGTTGGTGTATTTTCGATTATTTTCTGTGAAATATTTTGGAAAGGAACCAGATCTGAGATGTGCCAGTCGGTGCCCCACAGGTTGAAATCACACCATGGTGCTCAGCTTGTTCCTCTTGCCTCTCTATTGTTATTTGTTCACTCCAGCTAAGTCAATACTGAAGGCATTTCCTTGACAGTAACATTGCAAGTTAATCTTTACAAACAGGGATTCCGTGGAATTAAGGGGGAAAAAGGGGAGCCAGGCCAGCCTGGCCTAGATGGGCTGGATGCCCCTTGCCAATTGGTACAGTATTTCTCTTTCCTACCAACCCTGCATGCGATTCCTTTATTTGTAGTCAGCCATTCTCAATGTAAAGTAATGTTTTTCTGAGCTGACTTTACATTATTCATGTAACACATGCATGTGCATGAACAAACCAGCTGCTTCAGTGACCATAACCGCAGTGACAGAACACACATTTTTGCTGTCACCTCAAACCTAACTCTCAGCAGTTTGCTCCCACATCACATGGCAATTTACAAGTTTGTGTCCTTCCTACATTTCCCTCAGAACTGTTGGTTTGTTATTTTCCTCACAAAATACCTGTTGCCTTACTCACCCTGAAATTAGTCTTTGTAGAAATTCAGCACAATATCCACTTCTAATCAAGTCTGATGAATTCTGTCTGCACTGGCCCAGTTCTTCACCCTACCCTGTTCCAGAGCTAATCTGCAGCCTGGACTGCCTTTCAAATCCATGCAGCCTTAGGTGCATGTTTTCAGGATTTGGCCAAAATGAAAGTCATGTACAGAATGATGTAAGTATTATTTCTAAAAATCAAATCGTAGGCTTCCAGTAAGTCAAGCTGGAGCCTGATCTCCCAGACCTTACACAAGTAATATTTTTGGTGTCTGGCCTGTTCATCAGATACTATTCAAACAGATCTGGAAATTAAAAGCTTACCTGAGGTTTGTAAGAAGATAACAGTCTGCAGCCCAAACCCTCACTGTCTTTGTTATTTAATGTCTTCAGTTTAATGGTCTTACCCTTGGAACTTACCTTTCTGGAATACACAGGACACTCCCCACCCTATGTTAGCATGAATTCAAGTTCCCACCTATACTAAAATGCTACTTGTTGACCCTTTCCTTTGTACCAACCTGGCAACAGTGATTTTTATTTAATAATAAAGTAAGTTTAAATTCTTGTCCATTGCAAAATAAAAAAAAAAAACAAAAAACAACAAAACCAAAAAACACAGTACATACACATTTCCTAAAAATACAAGGAAGTTTTTAATGTTCACAGTAAAATTTGATCTGCATGTTTTGATACTGTTTGGTGGTTAAGCACGGTTCTCTAAGATGAATGTTGAATTAAGTAGATTTTCTTTCAACTATAGCACTTTAAATTTTAAATCAGTGGATTTTAATCTTAAATGCATAGTCCATTGAGATTATTCCATAGTCCATTTTGTTTGCTTCTAATTAATGGTAACCATTTGTCATATTTTGTTGGGGATAATCAAGCATGCTTTTGTAATTTAAAAATATTTCTCTGTCTCTGTGTTATTACTTATGTCTGGAGATACACTAACAGTCGTTGATGGATGAAAAATATTCTGTTAATAGGTAATTACTAGAATAAACTGCTAAGCAAACAGCATTGTTCCTTGCTTTAGGCAGCAAATGTTTGAATGTGCAAGCACATTCAAAAAGTCTCCTTAACCACTTCACATGTAAATTAAGTATTGTTTATCCTATATTCTAAAAAAAGTCAAGGTTTGATCTTTTTTTTGCTCATGTATAGGCTAGTTACATGATACGTGCTCCTAATTCTGAGCATATAAATTTCTGGATAAGCCCTGTGTAGCCATGTAAGTTGGAATTAGTTCCATAAAAACCAGTATGACTGTGGTCAAAAGTTGACTCTGATCTTACTGGATGCTGGAGATATATGACAGTAGGGTGGGGACAGAAAAGGAGTGACTCTCACTAATATAAGAAGAAATTAGACGGCTGTATTGTCCAAGCACTGAAATAGTGCTGCTGTACTGCCCTGCTCCCACCACTGATGTTTTCTTCCACTGTATCACTCAAGGTGTGTTCAGGCCCATATGACTTTGCTGCTTCATTCAAAAGCTAAGAGTGAGAGAGAGCAGAAAATATCCTTCTCAAATCTGAGTCTTGCTATCATATTACTGGGTTAACTTTGTACAAGGAGCCCATAAAACACAATGCACTCCAGATAAAAGTGATAATATCTTTTTAGTTCATTGATCTCATACATTCATCTATAGATTGTTGTGAATAATAGATCACATTTAAAATAATATGCAGCCCAAGTTCTGACAGCAGTATGAAACTGATGAAGATGTATGTAATGATTTAAGGAAAAAGAATCTTCATGGCAGAGAGGTGC
This sequence comes from Galbula dea, assembly GCA_013399015.1. NCBI lineage: Eukaryota > Metazoa > Chordata > Aves > Piciformes > Galbulidae > Galbula > Galbula dea. The sequence continues at coordinate 63,369 of VWZX01009986.1, forward strand.
ACATATGTATTTGCTGTATAAAACCTTCTCTCTGTTGGCTTTTCTTTCACCTTAAGAACAAGAGAGGAAATAAGTTAGGACCTGGTTCATATTAGCTATAAAGTCAGAGCTGCTTCAGCTGTTCTAACATACATTGATGGAATATCTATCCTACCAGACTTAACTATGTGCTCTTTTTTTGTTGTTTTATTTTGTGTCTGTTCGATCCCATTCCCCCCCACTCCCTGCCCTGGAACAGGGTCCTGATGGATTACCAATGCCTGGCTGTTGGCAAAAGGTAGGATGAGCAGAGCTTTTTCTTTTCAGGGGCAGTATGTCCTTGGCACACAGAAAAGCCTGTCACAGTTCTACTGAACCATATCAGGTTATACTTCAGAGCCTCTTAGACAGATACATGCAGCAACGCAAAATAAGAGCCTTCCTATCATAGCATAACTTGGCACGATGAGGTTGTAGTATATGTAGAAGTAATAACTCATTGAGGCATGTTGCCCAAACAGTTGGCATTAGAATTTTGGAAAGTCCAAGGCTTTTCTACTTCATATGAAGACTCATATGTCCTTTGGGTTTTGCATATGGTCACTGCTTCTCATTCTTTATAAAAGCTCAAGAATACGACATTTTTATCAAATATTTTTGTTGAGCTATGATGACGTTGGTTTTCTGGGATACAAAACGAACAGTGTATCCTGCTCTTCTCTTCACCTTACCTTTCTGTTCTTCAGTACATTCTCCTGGTTGTTATGTCATGTGCTAATGTTAACTGGCAACACTATTTTAGTGAAGATTTAACCTAGGCAGTGCTAGATTTAAAAACAGCATTCAGAATAATGTAGGTGGAGGGATACTGGTATATAATAAACTAAAGCATAAGTGAAATCCTAGGTGCATTTATCTCTGAAGAATAGCTTGTGCTGAGGAAATAACTAACTGTATTTGCAACTGCCATATCTATGTATTTGGAATAATAATTACTAATTTGATTAATCTGTATTTCTTTTTGTCTCTGCAGTGACGCATCTAACCTTACAAGCATGAAGTTGTTTATATAGTGCTCCACTTTTTGTATTTATAGTTGAAAACTGAAAATTTGGTTTTACAAGTCTGAGATATGTTTACATATACCTACTTCTACTTGTTTGCAGTAGTCCATGTGTACAGCTTTTTTTCACTTACGTCTGCAGTTAGATGCCATGTACCTGCAGGATAAGCCTGCAAAGATTCTCTCTCTAATGAGAGAGAGATCTCAGTACAACAATCAATAATAGGAATCTGATTATTTCTGTAAATTCTTATATTTTGGCTTGTAGACCTGCATGGACAATGAGTACAATGAACTAGTTTACAAGCAATTGTGACCAAATTAAAGCAAAATGCTATGAGATGTACAGCACCAGCTGCCATTGGAGTTTACTGTCTTGGCTTCCATGTCCATCTTAAAACAGTTCACTGATTCATGCCACCATCTCTGCTTGTACAAACTAAAAGCATGAATTTGTGTGCCAAACCTGCTTGTTGTATGATTACATCATGTGCTAAATGGCTGCTCACAGTGACCTTTGCTTCCAGCTTCTGAATTGTACCCTTTTGTCATCTCAAGGGAGTCACACCCTGGCTTATTGCTAAAAAGAGATAAACCAGAGGAGGATAGAAAGAGGCCTTGAATTTCTGGGAAATAGAATTCCAGCAGCAGGTGGATGGCTTCCAGTCTCGCAGGTCACCTGGCCCCTTTGATCAAAGAGGGTCCTGCCTGTTAATCAGCATCAGTTTGCCTTGCACTGCTCATGGTCGTGAAGACATTAAAGATATGCTGTGTTGAGTCCTTAAACAAGAAGGAATGAAGTTTGAAGAAGAAACCAGACTTCTCTGTGAGTTGTTTGAAAAGGTTACAGAGGTGCTGCAGGGATCATTTGATGCCATACACCACCTGAAACCAGAAGCTTGTCAACCTTTCTCAAGGATGGACAGAGTACATGCTCCGCATATTGTATTTTGGGACTGCTGGAGGAAGAAGCATTCTTGAGGCAGGGATGAATCAGAACATCCAGAGGAGGATGATAATGAAACTGACAAGACACATATGTGGCATGGTTGTCAGGTGATACAGTTTGAATTACACTAAGCTAGCTGAACTTCTCTGCAGAATTTTAGAAGCTATGGTTAGTTTTGTTTCCCTTTTGTGTAACTGCTGCCATAAAGGATGCATTTCAATAATCTATTCAATATTTGTGATCATGGCATTGAAGAAAATACTTAAGCCACGTGTTCATGCTGTTTCCATATTAACAGGTTTTCTTTCAGAGTCTTTGATACCTTCAAGTCTAAAAAAAGAAGAGTTTACTTTTGTGTTTCACAAACTGACTTATTCATCTTGTTCTTTTTCTGCTGTTACAGTGGGCTTAGTGGACATTATTACTTAAAAAAAATTAGAGAGAAAGAAGTCTGTTGTGCAGTCTCACACTGCAAACTTGTCATTGCACTACACTGCTAAAGATGTCAGGATTTTTCAGTTTCTGTTCATATGACTAGGTTTCTAGAGAAACATTGGCAAAGTTTGCTTTTCTGCTTTTTTATTGCTAGAAACACTTTAACTTCTGCACAATTATAGTTTTTGCCACAAGGTGTTTTTTACAGTTTTGAGTCTTCATATGGTGTACTGTAGTTAAAGTTTATGAGAAATGGTGCCATATTTGGCAGATGAAAATTCTTTTTGTATCACTTATGTTCCTAGTGATGGTGAACATGATGATCACAAACTTTTTTAGTTACTTTTCTGAGGGTTGTCTTTCATATGTAGACCAAAATTAAAGTTGAGGAAGACAGCCTGTCTCCATCCCATGTGTGGGCACCTTGCCCTTCTTGGACGCACATTTTCTCTTTTTCCATCATTTCTAAATCATGTGAAGATGGGGACCTACTGTGGTTGTACTTTTTGTATTGCTTTACAGTCTCACAGAATCACAGAATATTAGGGGTTGAAAGGGACCTTTGGAGACCATCTAGTCCAACCCCCCTGTCAGAGCAGGTTCTCCTAGAGCAGGTTGCACAGGAAGGCGTCCAGGTGGGTTTTGAATGTCTCCACAGAAAGAGACATTCCGTTCTCCAGAGATGGCTCCTTAGGCAGCCTGTCAGCCTGTTCCAGTGGTCTACCACTCCCAAATAAATTCCTTCTTATGCTTAGATGGAACTTCCTGTGTTCCAGTTTGTGCCCATTAGCTCTTGTCCTGTCACTGGACACCACTGAAGAAATCCTGGCCTCATCCTCCTGACACCCACCCGTTAAGTATTTATTTGCATTGATAAGCTCCCCCCTTAGTCTTCTCTTTTCTAGGCTAAACGGCCCCATCTCTCAGACCTGTACTGGTCCATGGGGTTATTCCTCCCCAGGTGCATTACCCTACACTTGCCATTGTTGAATTTCATAAGGTTTTTTGCTGCCCAACTCTCCAGCCTGTCTAGGTCACGCTGGATGGCAGCACAACCTTCTGGTGTGTCAGCCACACCTCCCAGTTTTGTGTTGTCAGTAAACTTGCTGAGGGTACACTCTATCCCTTTGTCCAGGTCATCGATGAATACAGTGAACAGCGCTGGACCTAGCACTGACCCCTGGCAAACATCCCTGGTTACAGTACTCCATGCCATTGCCCACAACCCTCTGAGCTCTGTCCTTCAGCCAGTTTTCAATCCACTTCACTGTCCATTCGACTAACCCACACTTCCTAAACTTGCCTATGAGAATACTGTGGGAGACCATCATCATCATCATCATCATCATCATCATCATCATCATCATAGAATGGCTCAGGTTGGAAGGGACCATGTCAAAAGCCATGCTGAAGTCAAGGTAGGCAACATCAACTGCCCTCCCCTTATCTAACCATTCAGTTATGCCATCACAGAAGGCTGTCGGATTAGTCAGACATGACTTCCCTTTCATGAATCCATGTTGACTACATCTGATAACCCTCTTTTTCTCCACATGCTTTGAGATGATGCCCAGAACGAGCTGTTCCATCATCTTTCCAGGTATAGAAGTGAGTCTGATTGGCCTGTAGTTTCCAGGGTCCTCCTTTTTGCCCTTTTTGTCAGAGTGACACTGGCTGACCTCCAGTCCTCAGGCATCTTGCCAGTTCTCCAGGAGCTTTCAAAGATGGTAGAGTGGCCCAGCAGTGACATCTGCCAGCTCCCTCAGCACTTGTGGGTGTATCCTATCAGGACCCATAGGCTTGTGAATATCCAGTTAATACTTAATTGTTCTCTAACTTGATCCTCCTCTGCCGAGGGAAAGTCTTCTTTTATCCAGACTTTCTGTTACCTCCAAACTCTGGGGGCAGGCCTGAGCAGTAAAGACTGAATCAAAGGCAGCATTCAGTAACTCCACCTTTTCTGCATCGCCTGTCACCACGGCACCTGCCTCACTCAGTCGTAGGCCCACATTTTCTCTAATTATCCTTTTACCTTCAATATTCTTGAAAAAACCTTTCCTATTCAGCTTGCTATCCCTAGCCAGGTTTAATTCCGAGGAAGCCTTGGCTTTTCATGTTTCATCCGTGCATATTCTAACAGTTTTGTAATCCTCCCAAGTGGTCAGCCCCTTCTTCCATGCCCTGTAAGTTTCCTTCTTCCACCAGAGCTTTTTCAGAAGCTCCTTGCTGAGCCATGCAGGTCTGCTACTTCCCTTGCATGATTTATTTCACTTAGGGATACACCAATCCTGAGCTTGATTGGAGGAAATTATATTTAAATGTCAACCAATGTTAGCCCCCATACCTTCCAAGGCCTTAACCCATGAGACTTTGAAGAGACCAAAGTTAACCCTCCTGAAGTCCAAGGCTGTAATCCTACTTATTGTCTTGTGCATGCTTCCCATGGTCTTGAACTCTGTCTTCTCATGATCACTAGAGACAAGGCTGCCCTCAACCTTAACATCCTCTGCCAGTCCCTCTTTATTTGTCAGTACTAGGTACAGTAGTACTCCTCTCCTTGTTGACTCCTCCGCCACCTGAGTCAAAAAGTTTTCATCTGGAGGAACCTCCTGGACTACAAATGCCTCTCTGACATTGATCTTGAATCAATGGTAATCAAACCCAGTTTTTCATGGGGGAAAATCTTCCACAGATTTTTTAAAAATTAATTTATTGACCTCAATCCAGTAATACCTTACTAATAAGAACAAGATTCCAACACTATATAGATATATATACATTGAATAAATATATACTGTTAATTCCATCTTTACAATAGTAAGAAATAAACAAATGTTCACAGTTAAGAGGAAAAACATTCTTCTTTGCTTAAATTTTCAGAGATGCAAATAATCATGATTGCAATAGCAAAAGCCTTAATGTGGCATAAACTGTGAATATAAAGTGTTAATAATCAGACTGCTGCAGCAGTTGTGAATGAGGGACTTTCTAGAAAGGGGGAAAGAGGAACATCATGTAAGCCCTCAAACCTACCCATTTTAGCCTGCTTATATAAGAAGCACTGTCACACAAAAACAACAAAGCAACAGACTGAGGAGCAAGCTGCCGACCTGAGAGAAAAGTCTCTTCTTCATAAGTCCTGGCTTGGCACATTTGGCTAGGTATGTTATAGATGTGAAGTTGAACATTTTTATAAAATAGCAAAAACTGGCAATCAGACAGTGTGATGATTTTTACATGTCCCTCAGAGTATTCAAATGTGAAATCAAGTAGGATGTTTATTATCTGGCTCAATGTTTTAGCAATTCCATATCGAGAATGTCCTCAAACACAATTTAAGAAATAGCAAAAGATAAAGGGCTATTAAATACATGCTGTCATTAGCATGTTCATCTTTTTAAAATTTCTATATCTAGACTTTTAAACTGTCCTCAGTATCCATTTATTTATGCATCAATAAAGCTAGCAGAACCTTGGTTCATGATTTTTCATTCATGAAATAAACACAGATAATACTCCAAAACGTACTGTTAGTCAAAACTCAATTCTCCTTTCACTCCCTGACACTGAGACCCTACTAAAGAAACACGTTATGACCTTTACGTACTTTCTTTTCTGTTTCATAAAGCAATTTCTTTCTTTTAACACCTGCCAGGTAGGAATGCTTTTTTTTTTTCCCTCCAAATAATCTCATTCAACTTTTTAAAGCTACTGTATTGTTCAGTATAATGAAAGGTTTATTCCATTTAAATTACCATGGGTGAATAGTAGATAAACAATTTCATTTGACAGGCTAAACTACGTACATAGATTTGGCATTAATATTTGCATCTTGAAGATTGACTTGAAATGAAACCTAGCAGTATCTAGAAAAGCTGCATGTTCAGTACAAGAAAAAAGATAATTTAGTTTAATATTTTAAGGAAAGCACCCTATGAAGACTTGAAATGTTTATTTGGTTTAAAAAGCTGCTTTTTTGATGCTAGTATATCTTTTTTCTTGTCATGGTGGCTGTAGAAATATGTAGTGGTATTAGTCTACACAGTTTCTGTATCCCTGACTTTTTCAGGTATGATTAATTCTTGTTTCTTTGAGAATTTTCAGTGTTTGTTTCATACCAAGTTTTGTAATCATCAGTTACTCCAGTGTATTATAACCATATTGTGCAGAAGACCTGCTACAAAAGCACCAAGTCTTTTTAGTACTGTACGGAATGTCTGACATACATGGTGCTTGTCTTCATAATCATAGATTAGCTATGGGGAATCTTTCAAGATTCTTTGGACATCTTTTTATATTTTCCTGAGGTAAAGTGTGAAACATTAATTCATGGAACAAAAATACAATGTATTTTTTTTATTTATATTTTTATTTATTGCTGATTTTAATGTCACATTCTGATAATGTAGCAAGATAGAATGACGCTCCCCACTCGGCTGTTTATACGTTATTTTAGTTTACCATGTTAGTAGTATGAATGAGTTTCAGAATGGTTAAATCCATATACCTGCACATATGTAAAGTATTGAGTTTGAAAAGGGATAATTCTTAAGATTAATATACAGTGTGGAAAGTTAGCATTAGCTGCCATTGACTTTTACACTCATGGAAGAATGAATGTGAGCATCAGTTACTCGGTTACACCGATGGAAGAGACAATGCAACCCCACGAGCGAAGAGCAGAGCTTTGTTCCTTGTGTGAAGGTGGTGCTGCATAAGGCTGGGAGCTGTGTCGGGAGATGTGTTTCAGATCCTGGCATTGGGGTTTAGACAGTGTTGTCTCACTGACCACCACAAAACTGGGATTGTAAACTGCAGCTCTGCCATGCAAGGCTCTTCAATTGCCTATGCCTCCCTTTCTCCAGCAATGAAATGGGGCAGTGATGCACCTTTCCCTTGCAAAGCTTTGAGACATGCAGAAGGAAGGACCCATGCATTGTGCTTAGTAACAACTTCAGCAGTGGGATCATGCCTGAATCTGGACCACTTCAGTAAGTAAAAACTGCAGAGATACTCCCAGTCTGCCGAACGTGATGAAGATGTTCAAGGCATGCAGAAGTTGACTTCATATTTCCAGGTCTCTGCTGCATGAACATCTTAAATTATATTTTAAATCTCCGTATTTACCTAATTAAAGACCTAAATTCTCACACTAGAGAGTCATACTAAACACTAATATCTGCAAGAATTTATTCAATTTAAGTGACCAGAATTAAAACTAATAGTTGATTTTTTTTTTCTTTCTGCAATTTGCTTTTATGGATCTGAATGCTTTTGTAATGTACAAGTTAAAGTTTTCTTGTATTTTACATGGTGGTTGCATTCATTGAAACCTGTTAGAAACAAGTGCCTGCCACCATAATTTCTGACAGAATTTGAAAAAGATACTCCACAAAACAAGTGGAGTTTGTATTTTAAAAAAAAAAAGGATTTGGAGTGTTGTTTTTGTTTTATTTTGTTCTTTTTTTAATGCATCCAATTATCAACACAGCTTGGAAATTGAATTTTCTTTGGAAAACAGAGGGCCCTAAATTGGGACCATTAGTGTTTTATAAAAAAAAATCTATGATTTTCCAACATACCATTGGTAGTTACACACTTCTCTGAAGTATCAGGAAGAGTTGGATTGGTGGAAGAATGTTTTACATATTGTTTACATGTATGTGAATATTCTTATAATATTGTACATGTTTGGGAAAATATCACACAACTTTAAAAATATTACTAAGATGTATGTATCTGACTTTTTCCTTTGGAAAATATATATTTTTATTTCTATTTTTTACTTTTTTAAGTTCATGTACATGCGCTGTTATTTTTATATTGCAAATGGTCTCATAAATGCAGAAGAAGAGAGAAAAATGCAAGAAAAAGTAATTTGACAAGGATTACAATGCTTGGTGGGGAAAACACATGGGTCAGTATCATTATCAATACTAGAAATTTTTTGAGTGTCTTAGTACTGTAAATATGTCACAAGATATCTTTTGACAAGTAAAGAATTGCAAGGTTTTAATCACTTGTTTAATTTGTTATTAATTACCACTTTCCTGTGGCCTTTGATCCTGACTTAACTGACCAGATCAAAGAGCATGCTTTTGGTTTTATTATTAAAATTTCTCCTCATTTTTCAGTTGAATATTGTTTTGTTTTCTTTCAATTTTTTACTTCAGGTTTTATGTCTTGCTTATGAGAAGTTGATATTCAGAATTATTTTTACACTATTATGATTTATTTTCATAATGTAAAAAGTGTGTAATTATTAAAATATTAATCCAACAATCGGTGCTGATTTTGTGTAATTAAAAGTTCTCAGTGTTGATGCAAAGAACTCCTCCAGTCTGTCTGAACTGGAAAAAGCGTATGTTGTGTTGTGACAGTCTTGTGGTTTGAAATCTAACGCAGGTTGTGCCAGTCAGAATTCACATTCATACAAAAAAAAGAGCCTTTGCAACATGTTCCATTTTCTTACACCATGCAATAAAAAAGCCCACCTTCCTCTGCCTGATCTTAATGTGCATTTTCCCTTCAAAATCAGGTCCTTTCACAGGGAAGGACTAGTGACCAATGTAAGGCTGAGGTACAACCTTGGCTCGTGACACTGGACTTTGCTTGTGCAGACCTTGATCACTTCAGGGATCTGATGGCCAAAGTACCGTGAGATGAAGCCCTAGAGGGAAGGGGTGCCCAGGACAGCTGATCAATTTTCAAGGATCACCTCCTCCATGTCCAGGAGCTATGTATCCCGACAAAGAGAAAGGCAGGGAAGAATGCTAGCAGACCTGCCTGGATGAACAAGATACTCCTGGACACGCTGTCTCGTAAAAAGAGTCTATATAAGGAGTGGAAGAAGGGCCAACTAGAATGGGGGGCATACAGGGAAGCTGTCAGGAGAGCAAGGAAATTGGTTAGAAAAACTAAAGCTCAGTGGGAGTTAAATCTAGCCAGGGAAATCAAGGGGAATAGTAAACATTTCTACAAATATATTGATGGAAAAAGGAAGACTAGGGAAGGTGTGAGCCCCCTCAGAAAAGAAACGGGAGAACTGGTGACGGAAGACATGGAGAAGGCTGAACTTCTGAATAGCTGCTTTGCTTCAGTCTTCACTGGCAAGGGCTCCCACCACACCCCCAAAGTCAAAGAAGATAATGGCAGGGGCAGGAAGGTGGACTTGCCTGTGATAAGTGAAGATCAGATTCGTGACCAACCGAAGAACCTGAAGGTTCACAAGTCCATGGGACCCGATGGGATACACCCACGGGTTTTCAGAGAATTGGTGGATAAGGTTGCTAAGCCGCTCTCCATTGTGTTTCAGAAGTCATGGCATTCTGGTGAAATCCCCACTGACTGGAAAAGGGGAAACATAACCCC
>VWZX01009986.1:76759-99221 GCA_013399015.1 Galbula dea
CAGAGCTGGTCAGTTTTTAAGTGCCATCTCCTGAGAGCACAGGAGCAAGCGATCCCTAAATGTCAGAAGTCAAGCAGGCGAGGCAGAAGGCAGCTTGGCTGAGTAATGAGCTTCTTCTGGAAATCAGGCACAAGAGATATGTATATGGTCAGTGGAAGCAGAGTCTGGTAACATGGGAGGTCTACAGGGGAGCTGTATGTCACTGCAGAGAGAAAATCCATGCGGCTAAGGCCCAGTTAGAATTGAAGCTGGCCAATACTGTGGGGGACAGTAAAAAGAGCTTTTTAAAATATGTTAACAGTAAAAGGAGGCCCAGGAATGACATTGGCCCATTACTAAATGGGGATGGTCTCCTGGCTGTTAAAGACACTGATAAGACAGAGGCATTTAATGCTTTCTTTGCCTCTGTCTTTAACATGGAGGATGGGACCTGGAGTACTCAATGCCATGAGCCAGGGATCAGTGGCAGCGAGTCTGTTAATCCTCTAGTTGACTGTGAACTTGTGCGGGACTTACTCCTCCAACTGGACCCCTATAAGTCTATGGGGCCTGATGGAATCCAGCCAAGGGTACTTAAAGAGCTGGCAGATGTCATAACGAGCCCTCTCTCGATGATTTTTCAACAAGCTTGGGAGTCTGGGGAGGTTCCAACTAACTGGAAGCAGGCAAACGTTATACCAATTTTCAAGAAGGACAACAGCAATGATCCTGCTAACTATAGACCGGTCAGTCTCACCTCTGTGCCCGGCAAAATTATGGAGAGGATTATTCTAGGTGCTATAGACAAGCATCTGACAGATAATGCTGTCATTGGTCCTAGCCAGCATGGGTTTATGAAGGGGAAATCATGTTTAACTAACCTGATTTCCTTTTACGATAAAATCACCCATCTAGTTGATCAAGGGAGACCAGCTGATGTTATCTTTCTGGACTTGAGCAAGGCTTTTGAACTGTCTCCCACAGCATCCTAATGGAGAAATTGTCAAGGATTCAACTAGATGGGAGAATCAGGAGGTGGGTGAATAGTTGGCTTAGGGGTCGGGCTCAGAGGGTTTTGGTGAATCGAACTATGTCGGGGTGGCGACAGGTGACAAGTGGGGTCCCACAGGGATCCATCTTAGGCCAGTCCTGTTTAATATCTTTTATAAATGACATGGACTTAGGACTGGAATGTATAATAAGTAAATTTGCAGACGATCCTAAATTGGGAAGTGCTGTTGACTCTAGCGAGGGCGGAGAGGCACTTCAGAGGGATCTTAATAGATTAGAGGACTGGGCTGCCTTAAACTGTATGAAATTTAACAAGGACAAGTGCCGGGTTCTGCACTTGGGTAGGGCCAACCCAAAAACAACTTACCAAGTGGGGAATGTGAGGCTGGAGAGTAGTACTGTGGAGAGGGATCTGGGTGTTTTGGCAGATGATAGGTTGAATATGAGCCAGCAATGTGCATTGGCGGCTACAAGGGCCAATAGGATTCTGGGGTGCATCAAGCACTCCATTACTAGCCGATCGAGGGAAGTACTGATCCCACTCTACTCGGCTCTGGTGCGGCCTCACCTGGAGTACTGTGTGCAGTTTTGGGCGCCACAGTACAAGAAGGACACGAGGTTGTTAGAGAATGTCCAGAGGAGGGCCACAAGGATGGTAAAGGGAATGGAGGGGAAGTGTTATGAGGAAAGGCTGAAAGCACTTGGTCTGTTCAGCCTGGAAAAAGAAGAGACTTAGGGGAGACCTCATAGCTGTTTATGACTTTCTCACCAGGGAGGGAGGGGTGGGTGCTGACCTCTTCTCTCTGGTGGCTGGTGACAGGACGTGGGGGAACAGCATGAAGCTGTGCCAGGGGAGATTTAGATTGAATATTCATGGGAGCTTCTTTACCCAGAGGGTGGTGGAGCATTGGAACAGGCTCCCCAGGGAGGCTGTCATGGCCCCTACTCTCACGGAATTTAAGAAGCACTTAGATAAGGCACTTAGGCACATGGTGTGACTGTGGAGTTGTCCTGTGCCTAAACATGAGTTGGACTAGATGATCCTAATGGGTCCCTTCCAACTCTGGAGATTCTGTGATTCTGTGTGATTCTGTGATTTAAATGCCATTACTTACATCCAGCTCTGCTTTGTGGACCTACTGAACTTGCTGATCCCTAACCATTTATAACAAGGACACTACAGAAGTCAAAAAGTGCAACAGAAGTAGCTATTTTTGCCTTCATCTCACATCTTCACCTAGCTGTTCAATTATAATAACCACACACAAAGAAACCTTTAAACACAAAAAGAACAAAACAAAACAAGGAGCTGACAAAACATTCATGTTCTGGTAAGTAGTAAACTGCACCCAAATAAATATTAAGACAAATAAGGGAATGCCAAAATATTTATATGATGCTTCTACCAGCAGAGTCTTCCCAGTTACTTACCAGGGTCTAGTATTTACTCCACAGTAATATGATGGCAAGTGAAGGAGTGGGAGAGGTCTAAAAAAGCTAAGTGACAAGGTGCTGGAATGCCCTGTGTCTTGGCCAGGGTCTGTCTCTGATAATCAGGGGCAGGAGGAGTGACCTCTTCTGCTTTACACACAGGACTTGGCAGACTTGTTCCTCCTTCTAATATCAATAAAAGCATGCCAGAAATATGAGACAAAAGGGAGGGGTGTTTTCTTGATTCTAAAGCCTCTTTCCATGGCCGTGAAGGAAGAAAGAAGCACCCCTCCCTTCTAACAAGTTATTTCATCTGCCACTCTGAGCTCTCCTGGTGATGTTTAGTATTGCTTCAAGCAATTACTAATCTAGCTGTGAACAAACTTTCTTTTGCTTAAACCTCGAACAAAAAGCCAGGGCTTGCTGCTGATGCTGATGCTCATGCATGCTTGGAAAGGAGTAGAAGCACAGTAGCTTGCATAACCCTTAACTCTGTTTGTGGTCCAGGGTTTCTGTGCAAGGAAGATTAGGCATGGCAGGATAAGCAACTGACATTTGTCAGTGTTCACCTTCCCAGCAGGCCCGGAGAACACCGACAGAGGGCAGGCACAAGTTCTGTGCAGGAAATAATCTTTCCCTAAAGACGTTCGGACTCAGACTCACAGACTGTGTGCTGTTCACTGCTTGGGCTGTAGTCATTCTTTAAAAGGGATTGGATTTGGTTCCAGTACATGTGTACAACTTGAACTACATCTTTCGTGTGATAAATATCATTCCTCAGCCTTCAGAGACATGGGCAAAATGGAAAAGCATTGTAGACAGCATTCCTGAGGCTCTAGCCTAGGCTCGATTTGGATGTTAGCAGCTCTAAATGGCTACTGTCTTCTTGAAACCCATCAACAGATCTCGTTACTGCCTGTACAATAGCACCCTAGATGTCAGCTTTGACAATTCCCTTCTATCTTTTAAGTCCATGCCACCTTCTGCCTGGACAAGGCGCTGAAGACAGGCAGCTTTTGTGTCTGCTGGGATATAGAGGTGTAGGTGCTAGTGCCTCTGACCACTTCTGCTATGTGGCTCTTTTGGTTTGTGAGGCAGGGTTTCCAAAGGACCGGGAATGTGAAAGCTGTGGACCTTCAAAATTAACACTGTTTGATGAAGCTCAAAAAAAATGCCTGTAGGAAAAGAAATGCTTAGCTAGAGAAGCAGAAAGATGGCTTGCTGGCAGAGATACATATGTTAATATAAAAAAATCAAGAGGCGTGTTTCTTTCATCTTCAATATTTGGGAAGATTTACTGGATACTGTTCTAGAAAAACAGAAGCCCGGGAAATTGTATAGCTTTACATATGCTCTCTGAAAAGTCTTCCAAACTAAGGCTGCAGGTGGCACAGACAAGCTACAGATAGGGGTAGAAAGGATGGAGGCAGAGGTTTTGCTGCTGTCTGACCATGCAGCTCAAGGAGCAGCCTCCAGGAGAGGAGAAGGAGCGCATCCGTGGCAGGGAGAAGATAAAACTAAGATGCTCCACCAGTATGTTCGCTGCTTTGAAATATGATGCTTCTTGATGTGAATTCTGCCCTGCTTCTTCATGAAATATTTTTTCTTACAGGCTTTGATGTCCTGTGAGGTGTTTATCTAGGGTAGCCATGAAGAAATGCGACATTCAAGCAAACCAGAGTAATGGTTAGAGATCGTAGCACCAATTATACTCAGATATTGTCTAGACTGAAAGAGGCTGTACCAATGCATCAGAGAACCAGGGCTAGACTCCTTTTCTACTTATGTATATAAAACTTGATGCACTTCTTATAAGAAATACAGATACTGGCTTTGATGGATGTGTACAAGTATATACCTCAGCCTGCAATTACGAACAGGTTCTGAGAGCTGAGGAGCTGTGAAGATCCTTGAATTATGACCCTAATTTTTATTAGATCAACCGTTTGGTGCTTCCCCTGAGGATGTCCGCAGCATAAGTCCTTTTAGCACCAAAATGACCGAGGAATGGCGACGAACTACAAACAGGGCACGGTCGGCTCTCGAAGCCGGGTAAACGTGAGTCGCCCCGAAGGGAAAACCCTCGGCAGGAGACGGGGGGGAGGGGAGGCGCGGCCGGGCCGTCCCCGCTGAAGAAAGCAGGAGGGAGGGAGGCAGCCAAGGAGGAGGGGTTTGGCGAGGGCCCGAGCCGGCATAAGAGGCGGGGAGCCCCTGGGTGAGCCCGATCGTGTCTTGCTGTAGGGGGCTGTGCAGGAAGAATGGAGGAGCAATACAGCAAAGCGGAGACGCTCGCGCTGCGAAAGAAGCACATCGGGTAGGAGCAGCGGCGGGGCTAGGTGGAGGGCAGATGGGGAGGAGGAGGAAGGTCTCCGACGGCCTTTCCGCCTCCCCCACGGGGCGGTAACAGCAGGCGGCTGGACCCGCTTGGTGCTGCCGCGCGGTATAGGGCACAGGGTAGCCCCCTCCGGCACCTCCGGCAAGTCCTCGTGGGAAGAGGGAAGGACATGATCTGTCAGCTCTTCAGCTTGCCACTTCTAACTCCCTAGGCGGGCGGGGGATGCCATCACTGAAACACAGCACATCAAACGCTACTTCACTTTTTTGACAGATCAAAGCAAGCAACCAGAATGTGGGTACCCAGGCGTATGTCTAAAGTACGGCTGTGTAGGGTTGTTTTTGTTGTTTTTTGGGGTTTTTTTTTTGGGGGGGGGGAATAAACTGCAAGCTCCTGAAGAATAAACGTGTCTTAAATGAAGCTGAGGAGATTGCTTAAGCTAAGTCTAACTGGGGGGATGCAGGAAGGCTGCCAGCATTTGTAACCTGAGCAGTAGTGCTGGCTATGCACGTATATGATCCCACTGTGTTGCAATATTAGTTCCTCCAGACCGTGCATTTTTAATTCTTTCTTCCAGTAGGTGTCACCACGTGAGAAATAAGTCCAGATTGTTAAAACCAGAGCTGGCTATTTGCTGATTGCATCCTAAATATGTGGCATATATAGAAAGCTCACTAAAGATTCATAAAAGTCATGGGCTTGCAAAGCATGCACGTCAACCTTGCTTTAAGGGCCAGCTCAATGTTAAGGGAGAAGAATGTGTGCAAGGACAATAGGACTGGGCTCTGCTGGACAGACAAACAAAAAACTTTCACAGAATAGACTGACGTGTTATAGAGGAAAAAACTACAGTCAAGAAGTGGCCAGTGATGATGCTGATAATGTGCACTGCTTTTAAAGTGTACCAGAGGAATAGTCGAAGATGTCAGAAAAGATCTATATAACAAGGCTAGAAACTGTGAGAAAGTAAATCACTTTCTTGGAGCCACATTTAGGCTTTACAAGTTCATAATCTCAGTATACCTAACAATAACTCTCAGAGTTATCTGGAAACAACTGTGTTTATCCAAGGCCATATAAACATTATTAAAAGTTCAGCAGACTTTCCTCCTGCTCAGTAATACCATTCAACATAATTACATAACGGGCATGTTCTCCAAGAAGATAAAAAACCGCAACAAACTAAAAGAGTGTTTAAAGAGTAGTTTGGGTAATTTTACAAGGAGCCTGAGTTTTCCTGGAAGACAGTGTGATTTAGGTGCTTATAAAAGGTATTTTTAAAGATTTTATGCAAAGCAGTCAGGATGAGTGAGATTTTTTAGGACCTGCTTAGCACCTCTGAAAATAAAGCCTTCAAGGCATTAGTGTTTTGCTCTTTAAAGCCTCTATACTGTACAGTCATCCATTACATAATGAATTTTTGGCTATAGTGTAAAAACAATGCTTAACAGCTTAGTTTTATTCCCAGTGAGTTAATTGGCCATACACTGTGGTAAGGTATGTAAACAAACAGAACTACAAACCTAGAAATGCAGCAGGACATATAAGGACCTGGAAAGTCTTTCAGTTACTGTCCTCCTGTGAAACCGCTTGCAGACAGAGTTAATCTTTGAGAACGCCCTTATGAAAGACCTACTTCCGTTCCCACTGTGCCTGAGGAGGTGTGCCCAGGCTGTTTTTCGTTTCAGCAAAAGCCCTACTTGACCACCATCTGAACCACTCATAAGATCTTTGCACATGCAGGCAGTTGTTTCCAGAGCTCAGTCCTCTCAACACTAAAATGAAAGGGAACAATTGAGAAAGCTGAAATGGTATTATTTTATAATTATTTTTTTAGGCCTTCATGCAAAGTTTTCTTTTCCAAGGACCCTCTGAAGATAGTGCGTGCTCAGGGCCAATATATGTTTGATGAGAAAGGAGAAAAATACTTAGACTGTATCAACAACGTTGCACATGGTAAGCAGTTTAACTTGTAAGACTGCTTCTATATACTTCTTCAAGTGATGATGTTCACAATGCTATTCTAAGCTTCCTTGTGTGGTTCAATAACTGACTGCTTGCTAGTAATAACTATTTTGTTCTTCAGTTGGCCACAGTCATCCATATGTGATAAAGGCTGCAACAAAACAGATGGAACTGCTCAATACAAATTCCCGGTTCCTGCATGACAACCTTGTTCAGTATGCAAAGCGTCTTACAGACACCCTGCCTGAAAAACTCTCTGTTTGCTATTTTGTTAATTCTGGGTATGTCTGAGTATTTGATTTTTTTTTCTAGTATAACTATTTTGCTCCTCTTTGATGTGGACATTCAGAACGACTTAGTGTAAATCTTACTAAGCAGGACTTAGTAATGAGCAACAAAAGAATTTCCAGTACTGAGGGAAGGGTCCTTCCTATTTGCAGCTGTTGTATTTAGTGTGATGGCTCAATGCAAGACAGCCAAAACCTGAAAGTGGTCTGCTGAACGCTATGCAAAAACAAAGGGGAGAAAACCAAGAAAGCAAATTCAACTGCAAATTGGTGTTATGTACAGATTGCTGAATGCTCTCTGTAAATTGATATATGACTTTGGAAACAAGTAATCTTCAGGCAGTCTGTGATCTGTTCCTTTAAGATGCAATCTCTAGGGACTTGTGAGCAGAAGGGGCTGCTCTGGATCGGGCTGGAAGTCTCTTCGTGCAGGGAGTAGATTTGTGTCCTCTGCTTTCTGATGGTGTAAGCACTGAGGAGGAGAGAGCTGTAATGATGGGTGAGAGACAGGGCTGATGCACTGTTGCCTTTCAGGGTTTCTGGCTGCATTGCACACTCAGCTGCAAAGTGGTCTCATTTATACAAGAGGATGTAGATGTTTTCAAACAAACTGGGGAAGGAAAAGCAAGCATCTGTTTGTTTGCTGTTTGTACAAAGAGCTGTCTTGTCTTTGCCCTCTTATATGGCATTTACAGTCTCAACCTTAGCATTGTAATCTGTATAGTAAGAGAACCTGCTGTGTTGGTTTATTATATCCATTAGTCTCATGCTTCCTCTTCTGTGTTAGAATACCATTTTAATTGAAAGCACTTTGTCACTATTTTGTCACTGTATCTGTTATTATGCAGGTCTGAAGCAAATGATCTTGCTTTACGACTGGCTCGGCAGTACCATGGGCACCAAGATGTGATCACCCTTGAAAAGTAAGTACACAGAATAGCTTATGTGAATGCAGCCAGCAGCTGCTGCCCTTACTTCAGAAGCAGCTTTGCAGCAACCACCTGCTGTTTGTACTCCACTGCCTGCTGAAAGAAGAGCTTTGTTGATTTCATGCTAGAACAGGTCAGAACATCCCTTTTCCACATTTGGATAAACACAAGTTGTGAAGTTCTCTGAAAATTAAGCTTGTCATTCACCCGAGAAGGCCAATCACCTGTTACAAGGCATTTCCCACAGATTCCCGAATCAATTCAGGCCAGAGAGTTGAATGTTGGTTTTTCAGCATCAGTGAGTGATCTGGCCACTGGGCTGATCTGGAAAGGGGGTTTCTGTTTGTCATGCTCTGCTGGACATGTTTCTTTTTGTACAAATAAATATTCAGTGGTCAAGAAGAAAGATCCTGTAGTACTGCATCAATGCTCAGCTGTCATCCAGTGAACGCAAGTATGCACACAAAACCGAACAGCTCCCAAATCAGGAGGCACTGGGAGAGCCATCAGCCATGGAGAAGGTGGCTGATCACCTCTCTGGGTTTCCCTATCCTAGATGCAACTGTAAGATTAGCTACACTGCTGTAGGCCTGGATCTTCATCTCAGATTGTGGTTAGAACGTCTAGCCAGTGACTGCAAAAGCACGTGTCCCTATCTGCACAGCATAATGCTTGTTTGGCTCAGCAGGACTCAGATCCCTGTTAGCCCTCCTTGACTCATGTGGCCAAGATTTAGAACCACTGAGAGTAGCTCCCATCAGTAGAGACTAAGGATGAAGCTGGCTCTGTTACTGTTTCACTGCAATGTCTTGTCTTCCTGAACACCACAGGGTATTTATTTGCCCAGGTCCCAAGTGTCTGTAGGCTTTTGCAGTAGCTACCACCTCAGTCAGGGTGGCTTTCCTGTCCTTTCTCACAGAATCATAGAATGTTAGGAGTTGGAAGGGACCTTGAAAGATCATCTAGTCCAACCCCCTGCCACAGCAGGATTCCCTAGACCAGGTCACACAGAAGCGCGTCCAGACAGGTTTTGAATATCTCCAGAGAAGGAGTCTCCACAACCTCTCTGGGCACTCTGTTCCAGACAGATTTTCTCTTGGCAGATTTCACTGACTGGCTAGTAGAAAGGTGCAAAGAAAAGAAAGGAGTTCAAAAACATCTTCTCTACCCTGTGTATATGCTACTACAAGATTGTGACCTCTTTGATTTAGTTTGAAGGTCCCTTCGCTTCAAGCTTATAGCTGAACAAAAGTGTTTATTCCCTGAATGAACCTGCGAAATGCTTCAGGTTCAAAGGGCTCCATTTACTCATTTCTAAATCAAATTTGCCTCAGTAGTAACGAACTTTAGCATACTTCGCAATATAAATCTTTTGTCTTTGCAGTGTTTTTGGGTTCTAGCTTGCAAAGATTGAGTTGGCCAGATTGGGGCCCACAGGTTGGAAATAAGGGAGCTGGCCCCACCCTTAACTGCTGGGTAAGACTGCTATTGTGCAGCCACCTTAGAGGCAGTGCAGACCAGGGGACATCATCTCGGTATGTCCACATACTAGCACTTGATTTTATGCAAGAAAAAACCCCTCCTGGTTCCGGTCTTGGTAGTGAATTAAACTAAACAGCAACTTCATACTGCCTTTGAGAGAAAGACTGAGTTAATTAAATCAAGGTATCTTCACAAACAGTGCTACTGTGTTGCAGGTACAGTCACTTATTCTGGATTATTTATGGGTACAGTTGTAAATTTAGCTCTTCCGTATATGTGCCGAAAAGTGACTTGGATATTTAACACTCGTGCAGTGCTTACCATGGCCATGTTACATCTCTGATTGACATCAGTCCTTATAAATTTAATCAGCTGGGAAAGGACAGCAAGAAGGAGTTTGTGCATGTGGTAAGTGGGGTTTTTATTTTTTGTAATTTTATGGCTGTTATGCAGGATATTGAATTACCCACTTCTGTTATAAATATCATAGAATCATAGAATGGCTCAGGTTGGAAGGGACCTTAAAGGTCATCTAGTTCCAACCCCCCTGCCATGGGCAGGGACGTCACACACACTAGACCAGGTTGCCCAGGGCCACATCCAACCTGGCCTTAAACACTGCCAGGGATGGGGCCTCCACGACCTCTCTGGGCAACGTGTTCCAGTGCCTCACCACCCAATATACTTTCATTTTGTTTTGTTGATACTAGAATACAGACATTTGGATGTTTGTGACTAGATTAAATAGAGCAAAATTGTTTGGTTTGGGATTTCTAAGGGGGTATTCAGCTGTGAGTCTGGTTTGCTTCATAGTGCTACAACTTTCCTGAGACTGCACTGTATAGTTAAACAGTTTGAAGAAATTAGCCAATATCTATTGTGTTGGTTTGGCTGAAGATATGCAGAACTTTTGAGTCTACATTCAACAAGTTCTGGGTATAGAGCTCATGGGGGTCCAACTGAGTGAGATACTGTTTGATTTTCAGCCTGAACTTGTATATCTTACAAAGACAAAAATCATTCTCAGCCCAGAGATGTACACCAAGGAGGTCTTCCCTACCTTGTTTTAACCGCATTGCCGAAGTAGTATCTGCCTTTTTATACCACTTCCTTTGTCTCCCAATATTGAAGAGGCTTGAAGGTGATACAGATTCGTACTGTAACTGTACACAGTACACACTGTACTGTTCCAGGACACTGGAAGAGAAGTGACAAGACTGAAAAACCCCATTTCCCAGTTACAGAAATATATCTTTGTGCAAGAATCTGAAATAAGATGATGGATGAGGTCTCAGTATTTGGGGAGAGGAGGGACAGTCTTGAAGGTGGATGAGGTAGATGATGTCTCTTTCAACAGTTGTGTCCAATGATTTTGAACACATCATAGGACTGCTTTGAGTTTAAGCTCCTGTAGGTTTTTTTTGGAATGGATGCAGAAAATCACTGTACTAACTTCTAGTGTCTATCTGCATGGAAAGACTAAAGTGCAGAGCAATACAAAAGAAAGTAAATGATTCACAGAAGCATGGGCTTTAAAAAAAACCCCAAACACCACATATTGGTCTTTTCAGGCTCCTTCTCCAGATGTCTACAGAGGGAAATATAGGCAAGACCACCCAGATCCAGCAAGTGCTTATGCTGAAGAGGTGAAAAAGATCATTGAAGAAACACAGAAGAATGGACGCAAGGTATGTGTTTTGTGCTCTAGAAATGCTGAGGCTTTATCTATTAAGTGTGGCATGAGGGCATGAAACAGCCAATGAAGATGTGTTTCTTTACGCAGTTTCCCTTCCTTCCCCTTGACCTTCATTTTTTTTGTGGTGGGTTCTGTGTTCAAGATGGGCCATTTTTCTGTCTGATGCTCTTACAATTTTTTTTAGGCATTAATGAAAGGATCACAAATACAGTTGTGACTAAGCAGATCAAACCAAAGCAGTTTAATTTCTTATTTTATGTGGTGAATCCATAGATTGTAAATATCTTAGGGCAAGCTTTGAGTTCAGCCAAGAGAGTACATCACAAATATGTCAAAATATTATATAGAATATATAAAAGGACATAGAGAATATGTGCTAGATAAAGTCTTGATTTCAGAACCTAGTAGCTAAGGATAACTTTTAGAGTAATCTAAAAAAGTTGAACCTATCCATCATATACAATATAATCTTGATAACAAAAGACAGTTTCTGAACAGGTTTAGCTAAAATGTCTGTTAATATCTTGTGTGATGGCATTAGCGTTTTGAGACATGTAGGGCTTGATCCAAAGCCCATTGAAGTCACAGAAGACTTCAGTGGAGATTGGAACACGTTCCCTTCTAGTCAAATGGACTTACATCACTCTTTTAGTTTCTTCATCAATTTTTTTTATTCTCTACTAACGGACAGTTTTGTTTTTTCTTCCCTTGTTTCCCTGTTGCATATTTCTTAGGTTTTGGTGACATAGACCTGTGGCAGGACAAGTTGTGCTAAAGGCTAAGCCTCACATGCTATGGGAAGCTTCGTACGCTTTGGCCGTAGCATGGCTCTTCAAATATAGTGTACGGTTCTTTACACGTTACTGCTCGACCTTGTTTCCAGGAAGACTGCACCAGCCCAGAGAGACCTCTTGATGCTCAGGGAGGGGTTCACAAGTGGTGTGGGGATGCAATCCCTTAAGTAGCAGACTTATGCTGAGACTTTGGGGTAATATCGTATCTCTGCTGCAAAGACCTCTGCTGTTGACAAGAAACAAGTTTTGATGTTCCAGTGTATCTGATCCACTGTTCTTACCCTTCCTGACTTGAAATAACTTTCTTTTTCATTCCTAGCAACTGGAATTATTTCACCTGTAGAATTTTTCTTCTTTTTTGTCAAGTGCCTCATGCTGACATTTTACTTGTGTAGTTATTTGCATTAGGCAGGGGTGTCCAAAGTCTAGCCTCAGGTCATCTTACAGCTTCTACCTACCTCTACCTGTTGTTCAGGATTGATCAAAAAAGCTGATCACCACGTAGATCCACTACTGAAGAGCTTTGACATTAAGCAAGTTTCAATAAACTCTTGAGGAGAATGGTAGACACTGTTGCGGGCCTCCTGTAAGTTGAAATTTGTAAACTAATTTACAGAGGTCCCAGGAGCCTGATCCAATGTCCACTTACACCAGTTATTTCTAGTTCTTCCAATTCAAAAGCTATAGGGCTAGAGCTTAACAGAGGTCCTTGTGTTCCTATCAGGTTGCAAAGGTGACCCTGGCTACTGCAAATTTGGGCACCCCAGATTACAAAATGAATAAATTCATTAGCCATAGTTGTTCTCAAGAGCCCTCAGTTGTCCAAGCCATTGTGTGATTAAATTAAGGCACACTTTAAGAGTTTATTTCTACATTTATTTCTAGACTGTTAGATGTTTGTGCAAAGCCAAGTAGATGAACACAGATCTCATCTGAGTTTGTTTTTTGTAGATTGCTGCATTTATAGCTGAATCCATGCAAAGCTGTGGAGGCCAAGTAATTCCACCTGTGGGCTATTTCCAGAAAGTGGCAGAGTACGTAAATTACTTCAAAAGAGCATGACTGGAAAATTAACCAAAGAAACAGGTTTTTCACTATAGGCTTATCCAATCAATTCACCTATCACCCTTTCATATTCTTCACTGTCTACTCTTTGAATAGCATGATTCCACTTCTGTTTTTTGTGAATACACGTAGAAATTTTTTCACAATGAGCATGACAGAGCACTGGCACAGACTGCCCAGAGAGCTTGTGGAGTCTCCTTCTCTGGAGATATTCAAAACCTGTCTGGATGCACTTCTGTGTGACCTGGTCTAGGGAATCCTGCTGTGGCAGGGGGGTTGGACTAGATGATCTTTCGAGGTCCTTTCCAACTCCTAAAATTCTGTGATTCTGTGATCAGCTGAATAATTATTTTTAGCTGGATAATTCTTTCCTTTTCTGTCTTTAATCTTCAGGCTATAAGTATGACAGCAGGTGAAGTTGAACCATGATAGATATAACCCTGCAGTACCACTAGAGTACCTCTATTTTGCATCAGAATATCATGTTTTTTTTCTTAATATATAGCAATCTAAAAATGTTATCAAATGAAATAGCCATAGCTGTGTTTCTGCAGCAATGGTCTTTCCTTTTTCCTAACCTGGTCTCACATTGGAGAATTTCTGTAATACAAACTCACTTGTCCTAGATTGACTATCTGATACGTGCACTGCAGCACTAGTCATTCAAGCTGTTCTATTTGTTTTCAGATATGTGCGTGCAGTAGGTGGAGTGTTCATAGCTGATGAGGTCCAGGTTGGCTTTGGCAGAGTTGGAAAGCATTTCTGGGCATTCCAGCTGCAAGGTGAAGACTTTGTGCCTGACATTGTCACCATGGGAAAGCCCATTGGCAATGGTCATCCTATGTCTTGTGTGGTCACAACGAGGGAAATTGCTGAAAGTTTTGGTGCCTCTGGACTGGAGTATTTCAATACAGTAAGTCTGTAGGTGAAAGTTTGGCTTTTTTCCTTTTGGTCTGCATTTAGCAGAGCTTGAGTCAACTACAGTCTAATATCTAAAAACAACTGGAGAGGCTTTTAAATATTCTCTATACCAATTGACGTATTTTAATATGCAGCAGCACCAGCTCTCTGGTAACTCATGCATTGCAGCTCATGTCCATACATTACTTCTTTGTTTCTCCCTGCTCTGAAATACTTATCATGTAAAATTTCATTTTCTAGGATAAGCTGTGTGCTGGTGGGGCCCATGCTCTGGCAGACCTTGCTCTGCAGTTGTCACCTAACAAAACAGTGACCCTTTACCAGGAAACATTTGAGCTGCATGCAAACCACAAAAGAGCAGAGTTCTTCTTGTTTACTGAGTCCTCTTTCTGCTCCTTTGACTGATCCTTCTTCCCAGCTACCATGAATCCCCCTACTTTCAATGGAGTTCATGCCCTCTGGTTTAAGAAATACCAGATCTATCACCCACTCCTCTTTACAGGAGTATTTTGCCTCCACATGCAGTCAGCAAACCATGAGAGCAGCTTAAAGGCTTCAGCTCTGAAACTGAAACCTGAAGTGGAGGAAGAAGGAGGTCCTCCCTTGGGCCTCTTGCACTGCCCAAAATGTGGGGGGCAGTCTTCCACAGCCTGTACTGCACAACAAGCCCACATCTTCAGGTTTTCTTCACAATATGCCACGCAGGAGAGGGCAAGTGAAAACTACATGGATAAGCACAGATGAATTTTTCTGATGGGTTTTGTTTTCCTGTTTGTTTTTACTATCAGTTTGGGGGCAATCCAGTGTCCTGCGCTATTGGTTTGGCAGTGTTGGAGGTAATAGAAAAAGAAGATCTCCAAGGAAATGCTACACGTGTAGGAAGCTACCTCTTGGAGTTGCTGGCTGAGCAAAAGAAGAAACATCCCTTGGTGGGAGATATCAGGTGGGTGCTTTACAGCAATGCCAGACAAGAAAAATAACTGTGCTAGAAAATCAGGGGGAGCATAAAACATTATGTCATGATTGTCCTGCACCTTTTTTTACAAAAAGACTACCCCAAACTGATACTGTAACACAATATATTTATCAAAAAAGTTGTCCACCCATCCGCTTAGATGTAAGTGTAGCCACTAGAAAAGCTGTGGTAGAGAACAGGAGAAAGGGTCATCTGTACACAATAGCCCATTTTCAGCACACTGTTGGGAAAATGGGTACCTTGTTCAGATTTCTGGTCCATTTCATTTGGAGATACTAGTGTGAGATTGCCTCATATCTTGTTACTATGACGATAACTGCCTTCAGGGTGTTGTTTTGGGGGTGGTTGTGTGTTTTTTCCTAATTTTTGTTCTTGATTATTTTTCTTCCACAGCTGCCTGTCTTGAGGTTTGCAGGATAAGAGAGAAAGAAAATTATTCTATCATTCTTAAGTGGCTACATAGCTTTAATGAGCCACCTAAATTTATTTATCGAGAAATATCTGTTATCCTGCTTGATCATTGGAAGTAACCAGTGCCAAAAGACGACCAAAGAGAAAGTCTTCCTGCCCATCTTACACCCCATGGAAGGGAATTGCAGTTAGAGACAGGTTTTGCGTTTGCAGCAGAAGGCTTGGGTTAATGACACTGGATTTCACTTGCATGTATTTTTTTTTCTCTACTTCAGGGGTGTTGGATTGTTTATTGGAGTGGATCTGGTGAAAGATCGACAAAAGCGAACGCCAGCCACAGCTGAAGCCCTTCACCTTATTTACAAGTAAATGGTTTTTAATATATGCAGTGATCAAATGCTAGTAATATTCCCCAGCAGTTAGTCATTAGTTTCAGTTTAAATTTATGTAGCTTTTGATAACATGTTACAGAGAATCAAGGTGGGTGCAGCAAGCTTGCTACTCTGGATTTCAGGAGGGCAGGCTTTAGCCTCTTCAGGGACCTCCTCAATAGAGTGCCATGGGATTCAGCCCTGGAGGGAAGAAGGACTCAGGGTAGCTGGTTAATATTCAGGGAGCACCTTCTCCAAGCTCAGGAGCAATGCATCCCCAATAATATGAAATCAGGCAAAAATGCCAGGAGGCCTTGGTGGATGAACAGGGAGCTCCTGGTCAAACTCAAGTACAAAAAAGAAGTCTGCAGAGGGTGGAAGCAAGGACAAGTAGCCTGGGAGGAATACAGAGAAAATGAGTAGCCAAGGGACAAGTTAGGAAAGTGAAGTCAGTAAGTATTAAATCTGGCCAGGGATGGTCAAGGGCAACAAGAAAAGCTGCTGTAGGTATGTAAGTGATAAAAGGAAGACTAAGGAAAATGTGGGCCCCTCTATAGAGGGAAAGAGGAGACCTTGTTACCCATTATATAGAGAAGGCTGAGGTACTCAACAACTTCTTTGGCTCAGTCTTCACTAGCAAGTGCTCCAACATCACTGCCCAAGTCAGAGAAGGCAAAAACAGGCTGAGAGAATGAAGAGTAGCCCACTGTAGGAGATCAGATTCAAGACCACCTAAGTAACCTGAAAGTGCACAAGTCTATGGTACCTGATTAGACTCATCTGCAAGTCCTGAAGGAACTGGTAGATGAAGTTGCTAAGCCACTATCCATCATATTTGGGAAGTCATGGTAGTTGGGTGAAATTCACACCGACTGGAAAAGGCAAAACATAACCCCCATTTTTAAAAACAAAAGAAAGGAAGACCCAGGGAACTACAGGTCAGTCAGTCTCACCTTTGTGCCTGATGAGATCATGGAGCAGATCCTCCTGGAAGCTATGGTGGGGCACATGGAAAATATGGAGGTTAGTGGTGACAGCCAGTGACTTCACTAGGGGCAGATCATGCCTAGCAAATCTGGTGGCCTTCTATGATGGGGTTACAGTTTTGGTGGATAGAGGAAGAGCAACTGATGCCTTCTACCTGTACTTGTGCAAAGCATTTGACCCTGTCCCATATGATGATGCCCTTGTCTCTAAATTGGATAGATATGGCTTTGATAGATGCTCAGTGGATAAAGAATTGGCTCGCTTAAGGAGTTGTGTTCAATGGCTCAATATCCAAGTGGAGACCAGTGACGAGTGGTGTTCTTCAGGGGTCAGTACACAAAAATGACCAGGGGGTTGGAATACCTCTCATATAAGGAAAGGCTGAGAGGGTTGGGGTTATTCAGCCTGGAGAAGAGAAGGCTCTGTGGGGACTTTATTGTGGCTTTACAGTACTTAAAGGGGGCCTACAGGAAAGATGGGGAGAAACTCTTTATCAGGGAGTGTAGTAACAAGATGAGGGGTAATGATTTCAAACTGAAAGAGGGTAGGTTTAGATTAGTGATTAGGAAGAAATTCTTTATGGTGAGGGTGATGAGACACAGGAACAGGTTGCCCAGAGAGGTTGTGAATGCCCTGTCCCTGGAAGTGTTCAAAATCAGGTTGGATGAGGCTTTAAGCAACCTGGTCTAATGGAAGGTGTCTCTGCCCATAGCGGGGGGGGGGTTGAACTAGATGAACTTTTAAGGTCCCTTCCAACCCAAACCATTCTATGATTCTGTAGTACTGGAAAAAAAGTTTCAAAATCTTAACTCAGCCTGAAGAGTCTGACAGGACAGAAAATATTTTTGTACCTGTGTGTAACACAGATGTTTCCTCTATCCACAGGCTGAAAGAGCATCAAATCCTTCTTAGTGCAGATGGACCCTACAGAAATATACTAAAATTTAAACCACCAATGTGTTTCACCATGGAAGATGCAAAACTTGTAGTGGAGACAATTGATGCACTTCTCACAGGTATATATGCTTTAGTGCTCGAAGGAATACTCTTTTTTTTTTCATTTCCAGATGACCTGTTATAAACCCCAGCCACCACAATCTAGGCCATTACGTGCAAGGGAAAGTAATTTCTTACCATTTGTCCAAACTGCTGTTCTTAACACCAGTTACTACAAATAAATAAAAATACATACTTCATCCAGACTTTTAGGCAACATCCTGCTTTTGATTGGTCTTCTCACACACTAAGTATTGCTACCAATTTCTGGTCACATATCCTATATGTTACGGAGTGAATATATTAAATCAGCACAGGCCTGACAGACAGTGCTGAAGCATTGGTGAAACTTTCCATAATGTGCTCTACCTTTTTTTTGTTTTTTAACTGGCATACTGGAAAATTAAAATTTAACTTAAATTTAGCCTGAAGGTTTTCAGGGACCAATCCACATGAAAATAGCGTCAGGATTACTAGAAGTGCAAGAACTCTCCAACCCCAATCCACATTGAAACTGTAACAACTGGAGTTAGACTAGCATGACGCTGCTGAACAAAGGCAGAATTCAGGTCTGGAAGGTCTACCTGAACCACCACACCATAGTCAAGCTGCTGATTTCATTCTTTTCTGTACACACTCCTGAGCTACGCTGTCCTGAAACATTAATCCCATTGCCTCATTGCTTTAGGAAGGATTCATCATTCTTCAGTTATTCTCCTGTTTGATAAATGCTCAGAGGAATAGCTGATTAGGTATTTTTCACTTCAGCCAGCTGTTAAATTGACTGTGTGCTTACTTACCCTGGTTCTTTCTAATGTAATTATTTTACTACTTTTTTTAGAAATGGAGGAGGCAACTCGAATGAAGACAGAAACTAATGTGTCTACAAATACACAGTGTAAAAGAAAAGTATGATTTGATTTTTCAAAAAAACTCTTATTTAGATAGCTGTTTGAAAAAGCAAGTATAAATTACTTTGGTAGGGCATACCTTTATTTTTAGTGGCGTGAGTGGTTCTATGTCTTTAAATTGAGCTCAGAATGTAACCTGCTACTAGAAACCTAAGAGGATTGTGTTAGTGGGGCAAATCTAAAAAGAGCTGAGAAATACAGACCTACCACCAGAAACATGCTATAGACAAGCCTCTCACCTTGCCTGCCTTGTGTGCAAACAAGACCAACCAGACTTTGGGCTGTACAAAATTCAGTTCAGCAGGCAACAATTTTACTAGTTGTAAAAACAAACAAATAAACAAAATCCCGAAACATTTTAAAAAAAATGCATGCTACTGATGGATATTTGGCTTTCTAAGCAAGCCTTCAGCCTGGAAGGTGTCCAAGTTTTCAGAGACTTCCAAGGATTTTGTTTCCACCATAGCTCTTTGAGTATGAGTGGCTGACATGCATCCAAATTAGGACTTCTTAGGTTGCAGCCCTAGATTTGGATGAATCATATAGAATTTCTCACATGCTTATAGCTCAGCTCACAGCAATTGCTCAGCTGTCTAGGGCTGTAATAATTAAGGCAGAGACCCTATAGATTCCTGGCTGTTTAGATTATACTAGATTTGGAGTGCAAGCCTCCTCTTACAGACATTTGTACACATTTGCTTCAGTTTCTTTCAAAGCTAAGAAGTTGTGCCACTAAAAGAGGAGAGTCAGGCAGACCTACCTACTGGGAACCAAGTTCTGTGGCTGGCTGTTGGAAGACATGTATGTGCCTTTAATGACATTTCATTCCTGTTTCAGACACCTGAAGGGAGTTCTCAACTAGAAGGTGCAAACAAAAACATCAGCCATATGAACGGAGCTGCCTGACAAGCAGATGGGCTGTATTCTAAAAGTGCACGATGCCAAGTAAAAGAATAAGAATGTGAAGAGAGAAAGTTTCCTCCTTCAATTTGAATTTATGTCCAGCTTGATTTTGAGACGAAGAGTGCAATAATCTGAGTCTTAGGATCCATTTGAAGCCTTACCTTCCATAAACTGGCTGAATTCCTGTTAGGTTCAGTAGGATATTAAAATACTTTTACAAATACATATGGCTTGAAATCTAGATGTGAAGGAATATACAAGTGATATGCAAATACTTTTTGCTGATGGCAGGCCTGACATTGGTGCACAAATTGGGTGAAATTTGTGGATTTACCTGTATTATACAGAATCCAAATTGCTTAACCACCATACAAGCACATGCCAGTCCTATTAAGTTTAAATAATATGCTTAATGTGCTATTTCTACAACATTTTAGATTTCAATATGTAATATTGAGATATTAATTACTTCCCATGTTTTAATGGCTGAATTTACAAAACAGTGCTTGGGTGAGAAATCATTATCTTCTAGTGTAGCTTAGGTCCTGTGGACCGTGTTCCCAGCTGATGTAAATTAGTGTAGCTTTTTAATGCCAATGACACTCTACTAAGAGTCTACCACAGAGTGTGTAGAGACACAATGTTTATGCAGGGCATTCTCACTTCCTGTTAAAGAAAATGAAGAATATGGATCCTAATTTCTATGGATAAAGAAACTTTTATAGATAATTATCTATATAGAACAATATTTTATTATTTTTTTCCCTAAAGTTTATGTAATGAACCCTCTTAGTCCAAAGAATATGCAAGTACACTATATATATCATTTCAGACACATTGATTGAATTTAACTGGAGGGTCTCTCAAAATGAGATTCCCAGGGACAACCCAGCTTACATTCCCATGGATTTTAGTTGTTCAGACATTCGTAGGAATTACTGCCTGATCCTGTAGTAGCAGTGGTGTCATTGTTTTCAGCGGTGATGAAGAGTCACATACCAGTTGCATGGGATCCTGACACATAAATACCTATGGTAACATTTGATTGATTACTAAAACAAGAGGACCGCTGCATAAAACATGCATGCAACCACTTTGCAGCCACCACCGTTCTGTGCTGCAGATACATTAGACTGACTTGCTTCCTTGTCAGTGTTAAATTTCAACAAGAGTGCACAAGCCTTGCTTCTGTTTTTTTAATACATGCACAACTCCACGTTATGGAGGGGACAGGATTTACAAATGGTTTGTACTTCTGAAAACAGAAAAAGAGACAAAATGTATTTCATCTTCAGTTTTAATACCCTAAGTTCTGCTGTTTTGTAATTGCTGCTAATGACCCTACTGATACGACTGAAAATTGAGCACCTTATCTAATTTTGGTTTTCCACAATTTTGTTCTATCAATTGATGTTCCTTGTGTAATGTCTTCCAGCATCCTCAAGCTGGCTTATTTTCTTTTTCATGATCCTTGAATAATTCTTCCATAAAAATAAATGTACTATTTATAATTATGATGTCCTCCACAAATAGTTTTTCTGGTTTAATTTTATTCTTTGGTAACACCTATTTGATGAGGGAAGTAACTTCAGCTTTGCCTGAGAGTTGTCTCCATGCTGAAACAAGTGGCTAGGCTCTGTTTCCCCAGTAAAACATGGCTCAACAGCTCTTACCCTCCATGCCAGATGTTACCTCATGTCCTGGTTTGGGTTAGAATGTCCTGGTTTGGGTTAGAACTGAATTAATTCTGTTCAGTGACTTTATTTTCTAAAAGGTATTCCATCCCATATACATTATATTCAGTGTCAGCTTTCTCCCCCCCACGACCTTGCCAAAGTTGCCTGCTAAACTTCTCCCCTGTAAAACCTGAAATTCCTGAATCCCAAGCTCAGTCGGGAGGGATCCTGCCCCCAGGGGGAAGTGGAAACCGGAGGTTTTTGGGACCCTGGGTGGGGGGCTGGGACTTAGTGCTGTGCTGGGACCTGTCTGTGCGGGGACTGGTTCGGTGCTGGGGGCTAGCTGGTGAATGGTGTGGGTTTGCTACCGGGGGCTGCTTTGAACTGAGAGCTGAAAACGTGAAGCTGTTGTGGACTCATGCTGGGGAGCTGCACACGTGAAGCTGATACTGGGACTGTGAGCTGTCACTGGGATGTCTCGGGACGTTTACAATTTCGGTGGTGACGTAATTATCATAGAGAGGGGGAGTTGGGTTTGATATTTGGGTCCTGTATATATTTATATATGTTTCATTTATTATTGTTATTATTATTAAAGTAGTTTTAGTTTTTACTTTCCAATCCAGAAGCCTCTCTACCCTTATTGTTCCCTATCTCTTCCAGTTGGGGGGGAAAGAGGGTTAATAAGGATTTTCTGCCATGGGTCAGGGTCGGGAAAGCCTCTAACCACGACACCTCAGCTGCTACAATTCAGCTGCTGCTAATCCTGCACCAGGAAGGATGCTACAGGTTTCTCCCAACATGAAACTACACAAAGACCTAAATCAACCTAATTTGGTATGTATCGAAAGACACAGTTCGGGTCATTCTGATGTGAACCTGATCTCCTTCTATGATGGGGTAACCCGCTTATTAGATGAAGGAAGGGCTGTGGGTGTTGTCTACCTTGACTTTAGCAAGGCATTTGACACAGTTTCCCACAGCATTCTCCTTGAGAAGCTGGCTGCTCGTGGCTTGGATGAGCACACGCTTGGCTGGATCAAAAACTGGTTGGATGGCCGAGTCCAGAGGGTTGTGCTCAATGGAGTCAAGTCTGGTTGGCGGCTGGTCACGAGTGGTGTCCCTCAGGGGTCAGTGCTGGGGCCTCTCCTGTTCAACATCTTTATTGATGACTTGGATGAGGGGATAGAGTGCACCCTTAGGAAGTTTGCAGATGACACTAAGCTGAGTGGCAGTGTCGATCTGCTTGAGGGTAGGCAGGCTCTGCAGAGGGACCTAGACAGACAGGATAGATGGGCAGAGGCCAATGGTATGAGTTTTAATAAGGCTAAATGTA
>VWZX01009988.1:0-65965 GCA_013399015.1 Galbula dea
AGCCCTGCAGCCCACACAGTGTCAGTTAGGGTGTGCAACTGCACTCTGCCTGCCTGCCTGTGATTCAGGCAGCATTTCCCTTGCAGAACAGCATTTTTCCTGCAAGGGAAGGGGTCTGTGCAAAGTAAGAGTGAGGACCAAAAAGGATTTCCCATGTGGTTCCCAGAAAACCAGCCATTGCCAAAGAATGAGAAAGGTGCCAGGTGCCTCACCAGACTCCTACCCTTGAAGCCACCCTTCCTGGTCCCTCCATGCCACCATCCAGCAGAAGAGCTCCTAAGCCTAGCAAGACTATATTCTTCCAGTGCAGAGTAAAGCAAGGATTCAGATTTCATGAAGATACTGAGGTCAAACTTCACCCTGCAGACTGGCAGTGCCTCTGCTCTTTGTTCAGTGTCTGGTGGGAAGCATCAAGGCTGGTCCTGGAACAGCCAACCTTCAGCAGCATGGGCTGCACCCATTGATTAAGTGCACCCTCTGGAGCTGCATGGCTTGTCAAAGGCACTTCAGATGTCAAGCACCTTGGAAAACCTGCTGCTAAAGTATTCAAAATGATGATCCTTGGTGGCTGAGACATCCCAGGTGGGCCAGCACCCTGGTCGTGGTGCAGAACTGCCTTTCCTTTGGTATCCCAGCTTAGTCTCCCAGGCTGTGCCACTTTCCTCCCTTCCCCTCAGTCTTGTCACTATACAAAAGAAGCCACAGATCCAGCCTCCTGCTAGACATTTCTCCTTGTTTCTGCTTTGCTGGAGGCAGCCTTTCTCCTTTCAAACCAGAAAAATCTTGTGGATCTGACAGGCATCTTCAGGCTCCCACCATCACTGTCACAGGAGAGACCTAACCCCCCTGCTGCTCTTGGAACACAGGAAAACAGGAGAGTAAAGAAACTGTTCTGCCAAGGACCAATTTTCTCCCAACTTTTGTGTCTGCTTCTGCCCTGTTCCCCTGCCCTTCCTGTTGGGTTTGAAGTCACCACATCTGACACTGTTTCAGAAAGCTGGAGTTCTGGGTAGTGGCTGGTGCAGTATCTCCAACCCATGGAAGCAGCTGCACCTTGGAGGGCAAACTCAGGAGATCTTCTCAACACCAGAAGCAGCCTCCCTCATTCAGCAGCTCTTCTCTTTCAAGAGCTGCAGAAAACTGTCCTTGTGTGGGCATGACCTGGGCATCATTTCCCTTTCATGCTGGTGTGAACAGCTGCACTGCTGCCTGCTGAGCCAGACCAGTGTAAGTGAGCACCCCAGGGCTGTAGTTCAACATACAGGTAGAGGTGATGTCATGCCTCACTGCAGGTACCTTTGGTCTGATCAGACCAGCAGTCCAGGGAGAAAGCCTGCTTGAGAAACAGCATGTACAACCCATTTCTTAAAGCAGATTGCCTCCAGCATGGACAACAGTCCAGGACCACACTGATGAGCAGAATCCTAGTCCAAAGTCTCTACAAACTCACTACAAAGAGTCCCATGTTTGCCCAGCTCAGGATCTTCACATCCCTAGTCAGTCTTCTAGAGCAAAGTTTGTAGGAACCCCAAGCAGGCACCAGGGACCTCTTGATGGAGTGCTCAGGAACTTCTATGCACTTCTATGAAGCAGAGAGGCTGACTGCTGGGCTGAACAGCTTGGCCTGTTAAACACAAGCCCAAGGCAGGACAAAGCAAACAAAGCAGTACTGGGCAGAGGCCTGAAGCAACATGAAGAGCACCAGGAGTCTGATATCTCTACAGCCTCTCTCCTATAGCAGCAGGTCCACTATCCCAGAGGAAAGCCATCTCCTGAGTCCACAGCCACAGCCTCAGTGAATGGTAACCTCCTTACACTGCTTTAGCCCTCAGATGCATATCTTGGGCTGAAGGACAATGTTGTGGCAGTGCTGTAGCACTGAGCTGCCCTCAGCTGTGTGCTCAGGTGTCCCTTCAGCAGCAGCAGAGCACAGGAAGAGCAGTGACATGCATGTGCACAGACTCACACCCAGCAAGACCAGATTTGCTCGTGCCCCCATGTCTGGAATGGCCATGGCCCCACTGGTGGCTGTAGTACCCTTTAGACAGTGTCCATCTCTTGGCAAACCACACATTTACCATCACCAACCATAAGACCTTCATTGCACAATCCACAGCAGAGTGTTTCCACTTCAATACTCCTCATTGTCCCTCATGCTAATTCACCCAGCATCAGAAACATGTTTTAAAACCTGAGTTATATTTAACATTAAAGAGATGAGATTTCACTCTGCTGCTGGGACACTTGACCCAGCTGGGATTGTATCTGAGCCTCTCAACCTCTTCACTGCACACTGCTATGTTCTCTGTTACAGGACAGAGATAGACAGCAGGACTGTATCCACCCTGCCAGAGCAGCCTGAGACAAACACTCCTCACTTGCTCACAACCACCTGTAAATTGGCTTGCTGTAGGCAACGACTGTGACCTTTACACTTTAAACCTTGGAGTAAGGGAGGTTAAATGTAAATTAAATATATGGGACAGGTGCTCAAAAGTGTAGAAGTCTTCTATCTGCCAGTCATGTAGGCTGCATCTTGACTTCAATTAAGCTGAGTAATGAGAAACTAAGAAACAGAAGAGCATGGAAAATGTCAAAAGAGAAAAATAAGTTGAGACTTTCCCAAAGTGCAGGCAGCAAATGAATTCTAATTGCAGACAACAAATCAGGTGTATCTGTTTGTCTGGTGTGAGATGGTTTCCCAGCAGTGGTGTGACAAGGGAAGAGGAGCTCCTCTCAGTGACAGAGCTGAACCTGCCCTTTACTGCAACCTGCTCTTAGACCTCATTAAAAACTTGGTGCTGTAACATGGGTGAGCTTTAGATTTAAGAAGGCCAAGCTCTTCTGGGAGGTAGCAGTGATAGAGCTTCTGAGTCTAAGTTGTTGATTTGTGTCTCATAAGTGATATGATTTGCACACACTAATTAATCAATTCTTATCTATTACATAGTCTTTCTCGTTCAGTTCTGGTACCTATAAACCAGGAATGTATCCTACATGTTCAGTGTGTTACTGTAGATGTCTTGCTTCAATAGATGGCAAGAATAGAGCCAACAAGACAGGTGACAATTCCATAGTGTACTTTGGATACTTAAATTCAACCTAAAAAACACCCTGACCTGGTACAATACCTGATGCATTGTGGGGTCCTGAGGCCCCTGATGATATGACTTGTGAGTACCTAATGCAAAGTGACATTGTAGTCACTGTTGACTTTGGGTTCCTGCAGCTAACCCATGAAAGGGACCAGCTGGGTTGCAGGCTCCCAGCAGCCTCAAGGTGTTTGGACCCTCCCCCAGGCTGCAATCCTGCCACAGGCTACATGTCAGGTCATGTGCAGAGACTGGGCTGCTCTGCAGCCATCAGCTCTTCAAATGTTTGCAAGGTAATGGTTGGAGGTCACAGCCTCAGCAGAAATCTCAAACCAGAAGTAATTTCCATTCTCACATGCTGAGGACCCAAACCCTTTGCTGCCAAGACATGATTTCCCTGTGTCAGTAGATGAGTGGCAGTAAATACAAGAGAGACCTCCAAAGTGTCAGCTCTGGGTGCTTATTCTCATATGCTGCTCTGAATAGATCAGACTCTGGATCTCCACTGTGAATGAAACATGTTCCTGTGGTCTACCTTTAGTTTTTCTCTCCCCAAACAAACTTCCTCCTGCTCCTCTATGAATAAGCCAGTTCCAAACCCCACTGAAATGATGAAGCATCCAATCTGCAGAACTGTTTTCTCACACCCTTACATATTTGAATTGCAGATTTCAACTGCAGCTAGGCCTGAGCTGGAGAAGAGATGACATCATCTCAGTGAGTGTGGGAACATACAATTATTTCCAGACCCACAGAGCACCTTCAGTGTGCACTCACATAGAATTTTCCTGAAATGAAGGAAAAATGCTGAAAAGATACAGTAAAAAAAATACAGTGAAAGGTCTGCACTTGGAGATTGCTTCCCTTCCCCTTCTCTCCCTGGGGAGCCTGTTCCAATGCTCCACCACTCTCTGGGTAAAGAAGCTCTTCCTAACATCCAACCTGAACTGCCCCCAGCACAGCTTCATGCTGTTTCCCTGGGTCCTGTCACTGGTTACCAGAGAGAAGAGGTCAGCACCCACCCCTCCCTCTCTGCTGAGGAAGTTACAAACTGTGGTGAGGTCTCCCCTCAGCCTCTTCTTCTCCAGGCTGAGCAGACCAAGTGCTTTCAGCCTTTCCTTGTAACTCTTCCCCTCCACACCCTTCCCCATCTCTGTGGCCTCCTCTGGAAGCTCTCTAACAACCTCATATCCTTCTTGCATTGTGGTGCCCCAAACTGCACACAATACTCCAGGTGAGGCCACACCAGCACAGGGCACAGGGTGACTATCACCTCCCTTGACCAGCTAGCAATGGAGTGCTTGATGCACCCCAGAACCCTGTTGGCCCTTTTGGCTGCCAGGGCACACTGCTGAGTCATATTCAACTTACCATGGATCAAAACTCCCAGATCCCTCTCTGCAGGGCTGCTTTCCAGCCTCTCATTCCCCAGGCTGTAGGCTGAGTCAGGGTTGTCCCTTCCCAAGTGCAGAACCAGGCAGTTGCTCTTGTCATACTTCATGTGGTTTGTGACCACTCAGTCCTCTAATCTATCTAGATCTCTCTGCAGTGCCTCTCTGCCTTCATGGGAGTCCACAGCACCTCCCAGCTTGGTATCATCCACAAACTTACTTATTAGGCCTTCAAGTCCTGGATTCAAGTCATTTATAAAGATGTAGAACAGAACTGGCCCTAAGATGGATCCCTGTGGGACCCCACTGGTCACCTGTTGCCAGCCCTATGTAGCTCCATTTACTATAACCCTTTGAGCTTGACCCCTCAGCCAGATGTGTACTCACCTCCTGATGTCCTTATCTAGCTGTATACTCAACATTTTGTCCAATAGCATGCTGTGGGAGGCAGTATCAAAAGCCTTACTGAAGTCCAAAAAGATGACATCTACTGGTCTCCCTTGGTCCACTAGGTAGGTAATCTTGTCACAAAATTAAATTAAGTTTGTTGAGCATGACTTCCCCTTCATAAACCCATGCTGGCTATGACCAATGACTGTGTTGTCTGTGAGATGCTTAGCCATAGCTCCCAGAATAACCAGGCACAGAAGTGAGACTAACAGGCCTCTAGTTACCAGGGTCATTTCCGTTGCCCTTCTGGAAAACTGGAACAACATTTGCCTGTTTCCAGTCAGCTGGAACCTCCCCAGGCTCCTAAGAGAGTTGAAAAATCATTGAGAGAGGGCTCGTTATGACATCTGCCAGCTCTTTAAGTACCCTTGGGTGGATCCCATCAGGCCCCATAGACTTATAGGGGTCTAGTTGGAGGAGCAAGTCCTGCACTAGTTCAGGGTTAACTAGAGCATTAACAGACTCCCTGTCATTGGTCACTGGCTCATGGCACTGAGTACTCCAAAACCCATCCTCCACGTTATAGATAGAGGCAAAGAAAGCATTGAATGTCTCTGCTTTGTGACCATCCCCATTTAGTAATGGGCCACTGTTATTCCTGCTCTTCCTCTTACTATTAACATATTTTGAAGAGTCCTTTTCACTGTCTCCCACTGTACTGGTCAGCTTCAATTCTATTTGGGCCTTAGCTGCACAGATTTTCTCTCTGCAGTGGCATACAGCTTCTCTGCAGACCTCCCATGTTACCAGACTCTGCTTCCACTGGCTATATACATATTTTTTCACCTAATCTCCAGAAGAAGCTCCCTGCTCATCCAAGCTGCCTTCTGCCTCCCCTGCTTGACTTCTGACATTTAGGGATCGCTTGCTCCTGTGCTCTCAGGAGATGGTATTTAAAAACTGACCAGCTCTGATAGACCCCAGCACCTTCAGAAGTTTTTTCCCAGGGGACCACACAGAGGAGTTCTCTGAGCTGCCCAAAGTCAGCTCTCCCCAGATCCAGAGTAGAAGTTTTGCTGGCAGTTTTCCTCCTCCAAAGCTCGATTGCTTTGTGGTCGCTGTGGCCAAGGCAGCCACCTATGGCCATGCCAGTCACAAGACACTCTCTGTTGACAAGTAGCAAATCAAGGAGGGCTCCTTTCCTTGTTGGTTCTCCTAGTATCTGTACCAGGAAGCTATCCTCTAGGTGTTGTAGGAATCTTCTGGACCTAGTTGTGCCAGCAGTCTGGTATTCCCAGTTAACATCTGGCAGGCTGAAGTCCCCCAGGAGGACAAGGGCAGATGACTTACAAGCATCCCTTAACTCCTCAAAGAATAATTCATCAGTGTCTTCACTTTGCCTGGACAACTTATAATAGACTCCCACAACTACATCAGCTTAATTTGTTTGTCCCTTAATCCTTACCCAGAGACTCTCAACCTTGCCAGTAGAAGTAGCAAGTTGGGTGCACTGCAGTCCCTCTGTTACATACAGCACTACACCCCCAGCTCTTCTGCCCTGCCTGTCTTTCCTGAAGACCTTATAACCATCCATCATGGCACACCAGTCACAGGACTCATCCCCCCATGTTTCCCTTAGACCAATAACATCATAACTCTGAGACTGAGCCAGTACTCCAAGCTCCTGTTGCTTATTCCTCATGCTGTGCACATTGGTGTAAGAACATTTCCAGAGTGACTGTGCTCACCATCCTCTGAGCCAGGCAAGAGTATCTGCACAGCACTCACCCCCTCAGCCCTTAGGAAGCTAACCCACCCCTCATCTCTGTCATGTCTCATTCTGTCCCATTCTCCCTTCCAACCTAGCTTAGAGCCCTGTCTACACCCTCAGAGGTGCAGTGTTTGCTTACCACTGAGTGAGGCTCTGCCAGATTTATCACTAGTGGAGATTTAAAGGCTGAGTGATCTGTTTACCTGAAAGTATTGATTTGCAATAATGGAACAAACTTACAGAAATATAAAACAAATCATTATTACATTTGCATGTAAAATTAAGGCATTTCCTTAACAACTCTTGTGTCTCAGCTGCTCTGTAAGAGTGGCTGAAGTCACTGCCATGCATTTCTGGGCTGGCAGCCCCTGGAGAGCCCTTACAGGTGGATATTTCCTGCTCTAATTGACAAGCTGGAGAGGAATATCAGCCAGAGGAGTCACTCTGGGAAGCTGATCCCTGTCTTCAGAGGCAATCCCTGCTTCTTAATGTCTTCCTTCTGCATTTCCCCTTAGCCCTTGCCCCAGAGTACTGGATTCCCTGCAGTACTCTGAGCTCAGGCTTCCAGAGGTACACTGTTCTTAACATATTCCAATTCAGACATCTTTTCCTATGCTCTGCCTCCTTAGAGTAACTTTAGAAATGATGCATTCAGCAATATGCCCTTATTTGTACTTCACAGGAATGCCTGGAGAAAGCAGCACCTGAACCTGCAGACAGGATCCAAAACCTTAGCTCCATGGTGCCTTCAAGACAGGGAGACAGTAGACGGAGTCAGAGAAGAGACACTTCAGCACCTCTTAAGAGACCACACTCACTGGCACTTGGTGTTTTTCTGGAGGAGCTGTGTGTTTAGCAGTCAGAACCTGTTCTCTCTGCACAGCAATGTCTCAGCTCAGGAGTGGCATGTCCCATGCAGACTTTGCATGGGTCTCCATGAAGTGGTGATCACTCTGCTAGAAGCCTCAAGCAGAATCTCACTCCTGAAGTTCCTCCTACAGTTGTCAGTCTTTGCCTGAACCAAGCCCAGAATTGATGGTAAAAGGCACATGGAAGTCAGGGCTGGTCCTGGATTCTGCTTGTCAAGTTCAGATTCACTAGGGCAAAGTTTGCCCATGGCAACACCACTGCTCCCAGCTCCAGGACTCTGCAAATGTTCACCCTGCACAGTATTTGCTCTCTATCCCTGCTCAGCCCTTTTAATACCTTGTTATCTCAAGGTGAGGCCCTCTGACAGCACCCTTGTTAGTGCTTATGCAAAACTACAGTGATCTGGTAGACAGATAAGGATGAAGTAAAACATATTCCCATTCCACCACTGGTGTGCCAAGCCTGCAGATGCTGTAGCTTGGGCCAAGAAAAGTAGAGTCCTCTGACAGAACAAGCCCAGCCACACGTTATCTGTTGATACTAAGGTATTTATTTAGTGATAGTCAAAGCAATGCACCTGATAGTCTAGAAGAACATGCTAGTCCCCTACACATGCCCACTTTGCAGCTTTGCCAGTGTGTCTCCATCCCCACAGGCCTGAGCCCTCCCTCTGCAGACAGGCATAGCAGACTGAGAGCTGCCCTCTCTCTTCCAGTCAGACTCATTCCAGCAGAGGGTGGTCAGGTTGCTTTTTGGAGAAGGTAATACTGGAGCCCCCACATTTTCTGTGACTGCTCAATAAGCAAAACAGCTCACATGAAAAGCTCTGAGACTCTGTGAACTTTCTCTCTTGCAGTCTTGCTGACAAACAATGAGGCACAGCTTTGGGCAACCAATAAATCATTCACCTGCTCCTGAGACAAAGCCATGAAGTAGGGTTGGTCATTTTGCATTTGGATCTGGAGTTCCAGAAGATTTCATGATCATGTCACAGCTCATAACAGAAAGGTTTCAACTGTTCTGGACAGAGCATAAATGGAAATGTCTGTGACCAAGCAGCAGGAGAAACACTGGAGCAAGGGTTAGAAGAGTGGCATTTATTGATAACAGAGTGCCTGATCAACAGCAATCAGACCAGTAAGCACTCAGGAATGTGACATTTGTATAAAGACTACATTACTGCAGTGTCACCAGGTGAAGGAGGGAAGGATGGTATCAGGTTGATAACTGGATGTTGCCTGTGAGTTCCTCTGCCTGTTAACTCACCAGAAGACACTGGAGAGGGCTGTGTGCCTGACTCCTGCGTTACACAAGGCATCAGAGCAGCGGTGAGAAGGTCCCTGCTCTGCAGAAGCATCTGAAACAGGAGCTGCCATCCACAGCAGTGCAAAGAGCACAGCTCTTGTGGGCACATGGTGCAAAAGTCAGTGACTGGAAGAATGCATCCCTTGCACTAAGAGTGCTGCTGTTCTCAACCACCTTCTTCCTCCAGACAGAGAGCATCACTCATCTTCAGCAGAAATCCTAAAATGATCACTTTCTGTACAGAGGCAGAAATGACTTTACTGTTCCACATTTGCCTCTCCCCAGGACCCTCTTTGTTACTTTCCAAAGCCTGGGTTCAGCACACAAACCACATTTCATTCCTTTCCCTTTGCTATTGAGCGTGTAACAGAGTGATTTATCTGTGCCAGTGCCCAGGACCACAGAGCCCACAGCAGGCAGACAGCATCTGCACTGCATGAAAAGAGTAATTTTATGGTGCCTGGGGATTGTGCAACTGTGATCAAGTTACCATGGCTCAATAAGGCATAGTGCATGCACTGAGCTGTGAAAAGTGTTCATGTATGCTCCTAGCCCAGAGCAAATGTGAGGTGATGTGACTTAGCTTAACCCACCATGAAGAAGATGCATTCCTTGCATTTGCCACGGACTAGGAGCATGTCCACAGACAGCTCCTATCATCCCCTGGCATGCTGTAATTTGTTCAGGGGCTGGAAAATGGTAAGTTCTACTGGTTCTGATAGTCCTGGGTTCCTAAGCATTGATGTCACTTCTGAAAGTAAAGCTTAGGTATGTAGGTGACTGGGGGAAGGTAGATTTTAACCCCAAAGTCACCAAGAAATGTGGAAAGTTCAGAAGGGTTAAAATTACCTAAGCCAGGGACTTGCAGTGGGGGGAGTGAAGTGGAACTAGTCCTAGATTTGAGCCCCTTAAGTGGCTAACCAAAGCTTCAAAGGACAAGGGGCAATGGCTGCAAGCTGAAGCACAGGAGGTTCCATGTGAATACAAGACCAAATGTTTTCCCATTTGAGGTGCCAGAGCACTGGAACAGACTGCCCAGAGAGGCTGGGGAGTCTCCTTCTCTGGAGAGATTCCAAACCCCTCTGGATGATCTTCTGTGTGACCTGGGCTAGGGAATCCTGCTGTGGCAGGGGAGTTGGACTAGATGATCTTTTAAGGTCCCTTCCAGCTCCTACCATTCTGTGATTCTGTGATGTGTTTACCTTAAGCAATGACTTGAGGGTTTTTGGTGGTGTTTCTAGTTTGCCTGTGTGGTGGTCAAAGAGAATCA
This sequence comes from Galbula dea, assembly GCA_013399015.1. Taxonomy (NCBI): domain Eukaryota; kingdom Metazoa; phylum Chordata; class Aves; order Piciformes; family Galbulidae; genus Galbula; species Galbula dea. Next base: position 10,090 of record VWZX01009988.1, read on the forward strand.
GCCCTTGTGATGGCTCACAGTAAGTATGGGCAAAGGCAGGTCTCCATGCTGGAGTGTCCTTGCAGGGAAGCAGATGTCAGAGGAGTCACCTGGACAGTGCAGAGCTGCAGATATTCAGGCAGAGCTAAAGCAGAGCAGAAGTTTGATTCAATTTTAGACAAATGGTGAGTTTCTGACAAAAGCAAATAATGCAACTGGCCAGAAGGCACAGTCCCTGAAAAAAACCCCAGCTGATAGAGACTGGGTGTGATGGAGTTGAATGACTGAAAGCCCTTTTCAGGGGCAGAGTTCAAGAGCTATGGAGCAGCTCTAGCTGTAAAAGAAATAGGGGTTAATTTGACAATTTGACAAAAGCATCCACTGAATGCAAAGGAAGGAAGCTATGGGAACAGCTGCCTCTGCAGCATGCAGTTGTGCTCCCCAGGGTAATAAGCTTAAGAGATATAATCAAATCCAGCAGATCATCCTTACCTAGGGGATGTTCTTGCCAGGCAGCTTCTACTCTGCATTCCTTGGTGTATCAGGAATGGTGAAATGAGACCTGAATAATCTTCTCAAGGATGTCTTGGACAAGTGACCTATAACATCTGGATATTCCCAAAAGAAATTATAGAATAGTCATAGAGGCTTGAGAGTATGTGTGCCACAGCATGAGGTTCAGTTATGTCCCTGTACTGCCAGTGGAGAGAAACAGCACTGAGGGCAGGAGACATCCTGCAGCAGGGACCTAAAATAGGTCAGGTGGGCCAAGGTTTGTAAGAGCCAATGTCTGTTCTCAAAGTGCAATGACTGATGCAGACATGGATGTCTACAGTGTAGACATCTAAAGTCTGGGGAGACAAGCTGCAGCTTTGCAGAGCTGCTCCTTCTCCCTTCAGCTTGTACCTGAACAATTGGGCAGGAGCAAAAGAGTGTGTGCTCCTTTGCTTGACATCTCTCTCCCATTAAAGTGAGAATCAAAGACTCTTGGCTCACAAAGGACTGGCAGAGCCAGAGAGAGCAGCTAAAATAGCAAATTTACCTCCTAAACTTTCAGTCTGATCATCTGAAGCAAACAGCTTCTTTGCTTTGCCTCTTCACCCCCAGAACAGCATCAGGCTGAAGCTCACTGCTCACATTCTGCATGTAAAGAACAGGAGAGGTGACTGTGACCAACATTTGTCATGCCACCAAACCAAGAAACTCTCTCTGTTTCTCAGGGCTCCCCAAGCTTTACAAACATAGAGTCAGAGAATATCCTGAGTGGGAAAGGATCCACAAGGATCATTGAGTCCAACTCCTGTCTACACACAGGGCAACTCCAACAGTCACCCCATGTGTCTAATAGCTCTGTCCAGATGCTTCTGGAATTCTGTAAGGCTTGGTGCCATGACTTACCCAGGGAGCCTGCTCCAGTGCTCCACCACTTTTCCTAATATCCACCCTGACCCTTTCCTTGCACAGCTTCATGCCATTCTCCCAGGTCCTGCCACTGGTCACCAGACAGATCAGCTCCTGCCCCTCTGTTTCCCCTCCTCAGGAAGTTACAGACCATGATGAAGTGTCCCTTCAGCCTCCTCTTCTCCAGGCTGAACAAAACAAGTGACTTCAGCTGCTCCTCATACAGCTTCCCCTCTCGACCCTTAAGCATCTTTGTGGCCTCCTCTGAATGTCTGCCAACAGCTTCACATCCTTCTTACATTGTGGTGCCCCAAACTGCACACAATGCTCCAGGTGAGGCCACACCAGCACAGGGTACAGGGTGACTACAACCTCCCTTGTGCCAGCTAGCAATGCAGTGCCTGATGCTTCTCAGGACACAGTTGGCCCTTTTGGCTGCCAGGGCACACTCTGACTCATACTCAACTTGCCATCAACCAGAACCCCCAGATCCCTTTCTGCAGGGCTGCTCTCCAGCCTCTACTTCCCCAATCTGCATGCACATCCAGGGTGCTTTATCACAGACCAAGCTGGTTCATAAACCTCTTGATCTCCACAGATGTTAGGTTTAGAGATAAGATAAATAGATGTGCACTGTGGACATCACAGAGTCTATTTATACACAACCTGATATCTCCAGACACCATGATTTTATTTGCTTCTACACACCATGGATTAAACCCCATATGGCTGGAAAGAGATTCCTCACTGAAGTTTAGGACTTGCTCACCAGAGATGAAGGAGGGGCAGGAGCTGATCTCTTCTCTCTGGTGCCCAGTGACAGGACTGAGGGAAATGCCATGAAGCTGTGCCAGAGGAGGGTTGGGTTAGATCTTAGGCAAAGGTTCTTCACCCAGAGAGTGGTGGAGCATTGGAACAGACTGCCCAGGGATACAGTCATGGCACCAACTCTCATGGAATTCCAGAAGCATCTAGACAATGTTCTTAGACACATGGGGTGACTTTGAGGTTGTCCTGTGCATAGCCAGGAGATGGATTTGATGACCCTGGTGGCTCCTTCCAGCTAGGGATATTCTGTGATTCTGTCTTTGTAGAGATTCAAGGTTTGAAGTGCAGACAGCATGTGAAGGATAACATTGTCCTCCCAAGGTGTCCTTTAATGGGAGTGCCTTCCAGCACTGTGCATTCCAGCTCTGTGACACCTTGGAGGCTCCTGTAGACTCCACAGAATTTGCTGCTGTTTTCCCAAGAGCCACACTGCTAGAACAAATCACTACTTTCAAACAAAAGCACTTTGGCCAGTGTAGGAAGAGCTCTAGATAGGGCTGTGCTGAAATGCACAGATCCAGTCAACAGCAACATTACAGTGCTTTCACCTGTTATAAGTGCAGGTAGGTTTCAAGCAGAGTTTCTCCCTTTGTGGGAACAGCAGGTCACTCAGCTTCCCTGTGTCCTGCCAACCAACTGATTTTGGTAGTGCAGTAGCACCAGGCTCCTTTGAAGACTCAAGCAAAGCTAGAAATTATTTTGCCTTGGATCTTTACTGTAGATCTTTCCATTCTCTGCAGTGCATCTTTAAGAGCTGTTCCTGAAGTGTGGGAGTACTGCCCTACTGTCCCCTTCAAAGAGGTCCTATCCCAGTTCCAGAGGCATTTCTGCCTCCCATGGCAGCATCACACTAATCCTACTGCTGGGAAGTTGTGCTTGAGGACCAAAGGTAAGTCCAGGATGTGTAGCTCCAGATGCTAGAAATTAAATGTGAGCAATTCCCAGCTCCTGTCCTGCAAGTTTCCCTGCTTGGGTGCTGAGAGGATGTGGTGGGGATTGCAAAGTTCAGCTGACAGATCAGGGAGTGGTGGCAGGCTAGTCAGAGCTGTCTATATTTAGATTCCCACAGGCTGGAACAAGAAAGCAGGAGGGCTGCTTGTTCTCCCCTTGCAAATGAGTTTGCCTGGCAGCAGTGTCTATCAAGCCTGACCTCAGTTTACAGCTCCATTTAACCTTCTCCAGCCTTGCAAGCTGACAGTGCATCCTCATGAGGCACCTCAGATGGATTTCTAACATCTGCTCATTAAAGCACTCTCTGTGTGTGTCTGTCTTGGAGGCAAGTTGCCTGTTTTTCTTCAGGTGCCATACCTCAGGCTGCATCTTTGAGCTAAAGATTGCTCATTAGTCTGTCTGCTCCAGCACCTTATTTCTGGCAATGGCCAGGGCCACAGCAAAAGGCCACTAATTTAATGGCTAGTGGGCAGTGGTGTCATGGAAAGGGATATGTCTGTCCTAATCCTGCACTGATGGGTCCTTCCCAAGAGCAGAAGGTCACACTCCCTCTGGCAGTCACCTTCACCATTATCTCGGCTCTTCTGTCTGCAGATACTTCACAGGCTACAGCTCAACAGTTGCCCAGCTCTTTGAAATGAGCCATGGTCAGTGATTCAATGAACTGCTGCTGGAGGAATTGATCTTGTGCTGCATGAGGCTGGATGTTGTCCTCCCAGCTGCTGCTCTCTACCTTTCTCTAAACCTCTCACATCCACATCCTCCACCTCTTTTTCCTGTTGGACTGGTTTCATTAGGTGTTGACATCTATGCCACGGCTCCTCCTCTCCATCACCTCTGAGCACTCTCCACACCACTGGGAGTGACTTCAGATCCTCTGCCAGTGCATGGTCCACACAACCCAGTGCACAGCTGTGGCTCAGTGCATGGGCTGTTATGCTGGTGCCCATCTCCCTAGAGGCTCTGGAATCTTCATGGCACATTAATCCATCTCCTAAGGAAGAGAAGCTTCACAGACTTAAATATTGAATTTCTCATCACACTTCATAACAAAACTTTATTTTTTCTTTAATCCTCTAAGTAATATTTATTTACTTCCACTCTGGTACAACCAAAACCAGTAACCTCTCTGCAGTCCTACTTTGCCCATCTCTGTCTTCCTCCTCTGTTGGTTTCTTTCCCCATCCTGCTCTTATAGCAGTGTGGTAACCAAACCTGAACCCTCTTCTCTGCACAGCAATGCTGACATTTTGCAAATCCTGCCTCAAGTGTGCTGTTGTTGCCACCACTGCAAACTTTAATGGCATTTCTTAGTTCCACCCTTAACTTCCAAAATGGGAGTAGCCAGGTCCATTTAAGGAGCTTCTGGTAAGACCTGGAAAGCTCTGAACACAAGATGAAGCTTGGCAGTGAAAGGTCCATGCTGAAAGGTGTTTCTGATTGACAGCCTCTTCTCTGGCATGATATGCAGTGGTTTTGCTTTCAACCCTGAACTGCACAGTAAAGAGATCTCTCAACTGTTGTTGTCTCTTGAGCTGTTTCTGATGAAGCTGCACTAGACTGTGGTCAGCTCAAGGCACAATGGTCTACTGTAGGAACCATAGAGAAGTGAAAGACAATTCATTTGAGGCTCATCACTTGGCAAAGGCCTAAACTTGTAACGCTGGATGTTCCTGGGGCAGGACTTCCAGCTTGGTAAAGTAAATTGAAGGAGCATCAAGGCTGCAAACTCCAAAGATAGGAGAAAGCTTGTGGGTCATTGCACAACCACGGCTGAGTCCCTGCACAGTGCTATCATGTCAGGGCTTTCCCATATCATTACAAGGGTTTTTCTCCCAGGAGATTTCAGGCTCAATCCTTTTAACAAAAATTTCTGTGAGTCTTTTCTTACATTTATTTTGTCTAAGTTTTTTTTTCTTTTAGGTTTTTCCAGGTCATAGCCCTTTGGGAAAAAAAAAAATCTTTCCATCACACATACATGTCTGGAGCAGGGTGGGGAAAGGCTTCAGATATGTTTCCCACACATAAAACCACTGGAACAAACAGAAGGAGAGAAAGAATAGTGAAGGCAAGTGCTGCACCTTGGTGGTTTAGAAAGCAGCCTGTCAAGGAACCCAGTGTCTCCTTCCCCTTCTGCCTGATTCCCAGACATGAAAGCATCTGTCTCCATTGATTTTTTCCATTCTCCTGAGTAAGTCTCTTTACTCTCTTTGTGCCATGAACTCAAGTCCTAGGTGGACTCTCCAATTCCTCCACCCTTAGAAGTCAATTATCAATTCTAATTACTTTTCAGAACATACCCAGAACTGAGTCCTGCCTCTGCCAAGGGCACCCTAATTAAGCTGTTTCTCTACTGAGTGCAGTTCATTCCCCTTTGGCACAGAATGCATCATTACAGTTAATTTGCTGCTTTTCCAAATTGCTTTGAGAAATAGAGCTTCCAGGAAAAAAATATAAGGGCCCAGACTCTGCTGCCAGTGCCCTGAACAAGACAAATGATCAGAAGAGTCAATATCACAGGAGGATCCTTCTGTTTCTTCCAGTAACCAATCTCTTCTGCAATATCTTTGTCAATGTCTTCAGCCTCCTTAGACCTCAAGTCCTTCCTGATCCAAGATGCTGCTTGAACTGTCTCCTCCAGTTGGCTAACACTGAAAGCTCTGAGTGAGACCTGGTGGCACTGGCTACAGGAGGTCACTTAGGTCTATTAGCAAGGCTGCATACAGCTGAAGCAGGAGTATCCCTGGCTGCAAACCCTACCCAAACTACATAGCTACCTATACCTCAGCCAACTCAGAAGGTGCAGGTTCAGCTTTGGTGACAGGACATTACCCTGAACAGTCACAGCAAGCAGCATGGCAGCCAGCAAAGCTGAAGAGGGAACCCAAATCATTCCAACAATTTGCCAATAATGACTGTAAAAGGCTTTCAGAATAATTTTCAAGGTTTCTAAGGTGTGACCTTTCCAAGGTGTGACTTTGGGGTTGTCCTGTGCATAAACTTGATGACCCTCATGGGTCCCTTCCAACTCAGGATACTCTGTGATTCTATAATTCTATATGTAAATCATTAATTTATCTCATGCTTCTGGGCCAGGATACAGCAGCCACTGAACAGGGCACAGATAATCTACACAGTTCAGGAAAAGATAAATAAGTTTGGAGCCAGATCCCCCACTGATATCAAAAGGCAGAACATCTTTCCCTTCTCCACTACTTCATGCTGTCATTTCCCAAGTGCAGCCTGGCCCTGGCTCCCAGTGGAGCCTGGGGCAGAATAGTCAGACAGATATAGTAACCTCTGCTGGAATTCAGGATAACACTAATTCTGTGCCCTTACATAAAAAAAAAATATAGCCAGGGGTCTTCAGAGACTGTAACCTGTCACAGACTCTTTCCAGATCCAAAATACATTGCCTTAGTTCTGACTCATAGCCCAACATGCCAGAACACAGCATCTCGCCCTGCAGCATCCCAGCTTCCCTTGGTGGTCTCCCACGTAGTCCTGGCTAGCTTGTGGGAGCTGACACACAGCTGGTTCCAGCAGCAAAGCTTCTCCCATTCCTGTCTGTAGGTCTGCTCTGTGGAGATCACCCAAATGACCACAGAGCCTCCCTCATCCAGCTGCTGCTTGTATGAACCTAGCAAGACTTCATCCACTTCAGATCTCATGTCCACAATGATCATGGCATGAAGAACTGTCTCTGATGACCTTGTCCAGTTTCCCTCTTTCAAACTGTGTTTGGAGTAAAAAGAGAGAAGGCAGCCAAGGCTCTGTCCCTCAGACATCATCTGGCCCCAGTGTAGCTCTCTGCAGGCACCTTCTCCACTGAGGGCTTGGGAACATCTGGACAGCAGCCTTTCCCAGCAGAGCACTCTGGGTGTCACCTCAAAACATTCCAGGCTTATATGTTCACACATAACTGTAGGGCATGTTGTGAGGCATGAAGCTGGCTACTGCTGTTGGCTTCTGTTCCTCAAGGCTAAGATAGTTCTCACACAAATACAACTACCACAGCAAGGTGTAGGTTCTTCTGCAGGCTGATCAGAGAATCACAGCATGCTGGGGGTTGGAAGGGACCTTTGGGGATCACCCAGTCCAACCCCCCTGCTCCAGCAGGGTCACCCACAGCAGCTTGCCCAGGGTCACCTCCAGCTGCCTTGGGAATCTCTCCACACAAGGAGACTCCACAGCCTCTCTGCAAAGCCTGGGCCAGGGCTCTGCATCCTCACATCAAACAAGTTTCTCCTCCTGCTCAGCTGGAACGTCCTGGCTTCCCGTTGGTGCCCAGAGCCCCTTGGTCTGTCCCTCGGCACCACTCAGCAGAGTCTGGCCCCAGCCTCTTGCCCCCCTTGAGCCTTTAGCTCTTGCTCAACATTGAGCAGCTCCCCTGTGGGGCTGCTCTTCTCCAGGCTAAGCAGCCCCCGGGCTCTCAGCCTTTCCTCCTGCCAGAGATGCTCCAGTGCCCTCAGCCTCTTCCTGGGCTCTGCTGGACTCTCTCCAGTAGTTCCTTGTCTCTCTTGAACTGAGGAGCCCAGAACTGGACCCAGCACTCCAGATGTGGCCTGACTAGAGCAAAGCAGAGGGGGAAGAGAAACTACCTCATCCTGCTGGTCAGTCTTCCACTGAGGTGTCCACTGATTCATCCAGCTGTCACAGTTTTCAGGGGTTACCCCAGACCAGGATTCCTCACCTTCTGTCAGAAAGAAACACCTCTCAAAAGCACAGAAGAGAGAGAGAGAACGGACATGCACTGGCCATGTGACAACTGGGTCATTGCCCAGCTCCTGCACTCTGCGTAGCAAAACACTCAGCCTTGTTATCGAGATCAATGGACTGTGATGCACATCTGCCTACCTGGGATGTTCTAAATGAACCCTGCAGAATTCTGTTAAACACATGGAGTTTGAGTTGTTTTGCAGAAGTGGCCACCTGTGGAGCTGTTAGAGCTGTGGGAAGGTGTGAATCCCATGGAAAGAAACAAGGGCAGGGTGCAGGGGAGGCAGTGCTAGGAACACATCCAGTTGTTACATGATTCCTAGGAGATGAAATGCATTTCTCTCCCATTTTTTTCCCTGCACTTTTCCTGCAAGCCTTCCCCAGGGCAGACTTCTAAAGCCCCAGAGTAACTTAATTCCATTAATGCTTCTTCGCAAAACTGTTGTTTCTCTCCATCCTAAAGAAATTAGTTTTTCAGGGTGAATGACATTTGTCTGACAGACTGTAACACTTCAGAGGTAAGAGCAGGAACCTGGAGAGGGAGATACCACATTTCACTGACCAGAAGTCTCTATTTCCCTTGAGAGTACTGTGTACCCATGGATTTAGCATGGACTTGTCACCTTAGCACTGCCCTTTTCTTCTAAGGATGCACCACGATGCTCTTCTTTGTTAACCCTGACTCATAACCAAAGACTTCCATCCCCCAGGCATTAGATATCTAATCCTAGATCAAAATCCTGAATCTTAGATCAAAATCACCCTGTGGTGATCATCAGTGAGTTACTTGAATTCACAAAGGTGGTAGAAGGAGGAAAATGCTTGACTCTGCACAACCATAGGAACCTCTCTGATTTCTGGAACCTTTTTCCATTGGAGAAGGATTATTCCACCACAAAACTGTGAAACAGCTGAAAGATGGGGTGATCTGTCATGGGGTTCAGCTGTGCCACTGTCACTGCCACTGTCTGGTACAGCTTGGGCAGCCACAGGGACACACCTGCCCTCTACACACAGCTTGGGGCACCAGAGGAGCAGGGGTGGGAGAGAAGAGCTGTAGGAAGATGCAAGGTGTCTGACAAGTCAGGTTGCCTGGTTGAGCCCAGCTTTAGGACAGAGTCACTGTGGGACACAGGAACACTGTGGAGCTGGAAGGGACACAAGGGGGGAATCCTAGAGAGGCTGCAGAGGAAGCAGCAGCACCTGGGGCATTTTCTCCCTCATTCCATGCTAAAGAAAGGAGATGCATGGCCACACCATCAGGGCAGCAGGGACAGGCTCTGTGACTCCATGTCAGAGAAGGCAGCCCAGCACTGTGAAGACAAAAATCTCCTCCCAGTTCTGATTGAATGACCTACATAACACCAGTGGAACTAATTCTGTGTCCTTTCTATTCTTCACCATATGCAAAGCTCACCCTGCTGCAGCCAGAAACATCAGAGCAAAGAGGATGAGCTTGGGAGCACCCCAGAGGCTCTGCCCAGTGCCATCCAGCTTCTCTGTGCAGTTCCACACTGAACCCAGGGCAGAAACTTTGTAGGTGCCAGGTTTCATGTGCTGTTTGAGACCCAGCATGAAGAAGAGCAGCCATAGCAGCTAGGGTTCATCCTGAAACAGTCCTCCAAGGATCAGCAGGTTGGGGCCAAGCAAATACCTGAAAAGATGCTCAGAGAAAATCACCAGGCCTTGTTCTGCAGAGATGTTGGCTCACACTTCAGGTGCTGATGATCTCTCTGTAAGACAGCCCTGGGTCTGGGTCACAGTGAGGTCTCAGAGGCTCCATGCTGGCAGGAGAGCTGTTTCTCTGGACAACCAGGTTCTTCTGATCATCTCCAGTTCTGTTGACAGCAATTAGCCTCTGTGTGCCTGGTGCAGATCTCTTCCCTGAACCCTTCAGCTTGTTCAGAGGGTGCAGCAACCTCTCTCCTGCTGTCCTAAGTCCCAGCAAGATGTGCTCCCTTTCCTGTCATGGACAGAAAGCTTCCTCAATATGAAATGCTGATATTTAAACCTGAGAAAAACAATTAGTCATCCAGGTCTCCTTGGATTAGTTGAAGCTACATATCTGAGTGCCCTGGGCAGCTCCTTTGATTTCAGCCCAGACAACCAAGAACTTTGAAGTACAAGTTTCATGGAAACATCAGGATTGTAGAGTAGCCACAAGGTGTTCCTGCATGGCCTCAGGACTACTCAGCAGGACATACAGATTAATGAGCAGCATCCTGAGCTGCAGGAATAGCACAGTCAAGCTGTTCACAAATCACCCTCCTATATGGTTTTAGCAGACCTTTTTTTTTTCTTGCAGCCCAATCCTATTGTAGTTGACAGGTGAAAACATGACCTACTGTGAGAGCAAGTCAGAAAGGACTTAGGCAGAAGTACTCCTGCTCCTCTGCTCACAGATAGTGTTGGGCACAGCTACACCTGTTGTTGAGCTGTGTTGATCTACAGCTGCACCTTGGCTACAAACACTGGAGCAGCCAGTACCAACAGATGAGGTCTATTTCTAGGAGACACAGTAAAGAGCTGCTCTTCTCCAGATCAGCTGTGAATCCAACAAGCCACTAGGATTCCCATATGTTCCCTAAAGATGTTGCATTTCCCAACAGCAGAGGCAGCAGACTGCTGCAGACAGCTTAGTTGCTAGCTACAAGCATCCTATTTTGTTAGTCCCATAACAACATGATTTCCCAACCTCTTTCACAGTAGTGATGCCTGTTTCACAGTGGTGATGCATGCTCTTACTCAGCTGTTGTCCTCTCCCCAGAGAGCTTCCTCCTTGGTATTCAAAACCTGAGTTCTGTAGTGTCCTCAGTGAGGATGGTTTGATGTTTTATGTGAAACCACCTTCACAGTGATTTGGTACAGCAACAGCCTGGGAAGAACCCAAAGATTTGCCTGCAAAGCTATCTTCATAGTAAGAGGACCACAGAGTCAGTCTTCAGAACAGCTCCAGTGCCTTGGGAATTTGAGCCCAATTACCAAATTCACTAAGGTGCTAAGCCAGGCTTGTTGACCTGCAGCAAGATGGGGCTTCTTGGTGTGAGACACTAAGTAGCTGCACCTCTACATCCACAGAAGCAAAACACCTGTGCTCTGCTGAGAACATGGGCTGTAGGTCCTGAACCATTGTAGGAAGGGAGGTTCTGGTGCCTTTGTCACTCACCTTTGAAAAGATTACTTTTCCATTTCCAAGGTTCCTCAAAGGACTCTGCATTACTAGGAACAATGTTTGCTCTCAAGTTCTCTGCTTTTCTCCAGCACTTAATGTTAAGTAGACACATGGCAAACACTCAGCTCTGATGCTGGTGCTTTCATTTCAACACTGAAGGGGCCTGGTTTGCAATGGAGAGGTCAAAGACTTTCTTACATATACAGATCATTCTTCAAGGAGACCTCTTCTTCTTTCAGAAATAAATCCAGAGGAGAAGTTTGTAGAAAATAATGGGTGTTCCTGGGGCTCTGCTCAGCCACCTGACTCTGCCACTGTCCTGTTCAGTCTTCCAGACATCAGACAGGGATGCACATGCAACACCACAGATGCCTGCAATGTGCTCTCTCAGCCATCAGGAGTCAACCCCACCTCCATCACCTCTGGTCTACCTCTGTGCTCCTTACAGTTAGATGGACAGAGAAGGGTTAAATGGAAGTAAGGGTTTAAGTGGGACATATTATGGAGATTTAGCTAAGGCAGAAGACAGTTGTAGCCATCATGCTGTCAAACAGCTTTTGTTATTCATAGGAGGGGAAATGAGAACAATGCAAAGTGCATTGGTGTGCTCTGTGAGGGCACTGGCTCTTGGCCTTGGCAGCTCTTGTGTCAGAGCTGCAGCCTCTGCCTCCCAACATGGAAAAGCAGCTAATGAAGCAGCAAGGACTTCAAGGCAGTGTGCAGTGCCCTGGTGCTGAATCAAAGCCCTCCTGCTCACTTCCCTTTCCCCTCTTCGCTGGTGGAATTTGGAACCGTTGGTGATTAACCCTGAGCTAAGCCAACAGCAGAAGCAAGACAAACAAGGGCAGCCTAGGAGAAAAACTGGCTTCATCCCCACACTAGGTTTATTTGTTGGATTTCCTGCCCTCTCTGAAGTGCATCTGTAAGTCAGGATGCTGGAAGACCAGAGGGAACTGCAGTTTGCTGAAGAAAGGACCAGGTCAATCACAGCCATTAGAGCTGGCATTGGCTCGGAGTCAGATCAGCATTTGACCACAGCTCTTATTTTCTCAGGGTTATCAGTACCTACTCTTTCCTGAAATACAGGAGAGACTCCTGGTTCCAAAGCACTGAGGAAGAGGAGGCACTCACACATGCACACACAGACAAGCAGGTGACAGGCTCCTCTGATGTTCTCCATGTGTCTCAGCTGCTCTCTTTTGATGCATGAGATTCCCCCATCCCCCCCCAAGCTCCCAGCTGGGCTCCAAATTGACTCCAGCTCCAGATCCTACAGGAAACATCCATACAGCAGTCAAAGCAACCTTACCCACTCTTCTGCTGACTCTGTGGGCAGAGGCCAGGAGCTGACAGCTTTCAGATACATCCTACACTCGTCTGAGGGAAGGGAGAGGGAGAAGAAGGGATAAGGAATGTTCCAGGGAGATTCCTTAAGGAATCTTTGTGTGAGGAGACTGTTTCTTGCTGTGCTGTTGCCTAGGGAGGTTACAGCTGATTTGAAACTTTATGGAAATAATATTTTGTGTGAATTTTCTCCATTGCTGAGCACAGGAGAAACCCAAACCATGTGCTGCAGAGATTCAACACACTAAGAGAGTTTCAGGTGAGGTTGTCTACCACATGGTTATGAGATGTTACACCGTCTCTAGTGAGGGTTCCACACTTTCTTACAGCTCAGCCTTATCAGCAAGCCAGGGAAAGATGATGTAGATTTGAGCTACCAGAATATTTTGCTGCTGTTCCACACAAAAAGCTGACTACCAAAATGACTGGATCTACCAAATGTGGTTGCCAGGGTTCAGTTCAGCATTCTCCTGAGTGCCCTCCATAAAGGGAGAGAACATGTGAACCAGAAGGTGACATGAAGCTGGGAGGGGATTGAAAATCTGTTGGAAACTTAAATCAAAATTCAAATGCTCAAGAAATGCTTTATGGAAAAATAAGCAACCAACCAACCAACCACCACCAACAAAACCCACCTTGGTGTTCTACAGGGGAAAGTACCTCCACAGGGACAATTGTCTTTAGACGCCTCCTAGGTGAGTTGAACTCTCGTCTTGAGATGCCTTTACCTCCCAGGGAACTGGAGGGACCCAAAGAGTAACTGACTCCAAGTTCCATCTCAGAAATGGATGTCTAGGTGGCAGAACATTCTCTGGAGAAAACAGCTTCAGGAACACTGAAAAGGCTCTGGAGGCTGCAGAAGATTACAGACTTAGTGTGAGGTACCAGACCAGAGTCAGAGAGCTGTGGTGAAGGCAAATGTACTGTGATAAATGGAAATGGAGCTGAAAGGATGTGCAGAGCCCTGCAGGACCCTGGCAAGGTCTCAGGGGGAGTCCTGTGCCCATGAGGCCATGACAATATAGGAGATCTATCATTCTGTTGGAGATCATCCACAAGGAGCAACAGAAGTAGGAAGATGTCTCGAAGATGTGAACTGTGTGGAAAGACTAAATAATTTAGGCTGGAAATAAAGATAAATCTAAGGGAGAATTTCCATGGGTGAAAAGGTGGCATATTGGATTATTTTGCCTGGGAGGGTGGTGAAAAATCTGGGTTGGAGAGGCAGAGACACAAATCTGCCCCGGGCAGGGAGAGTCAGCTCCATTCCTTTGTGAATCAATGGGCTTACAACTTCTTTTACTGAAAAAGTGTATTCTTTACATAAAGGAGGTGAAGCAAGGAGGTAGTCCACATGCAGAGGCAAAGCATCCCTCAGAGAAATCTCCCTCTAAGAAGCCAGGGCACATGAAGAGAAATTTTCACAAAAGTGAAGACAAATGTAGGGGAAAGAAAGCATTTTGCCCAAAGTCATCTGCACAGTCTGACAGGAGGTAACAGAGCAGAGCATGGGAGAGGAATAGAAGACTGCCTTCAAACTAATTGAAGACTGAAGATCACTGTGAGTATCCTGAGCCTCTTTTAATTTACTGTCTCTGTTTATAACCAATTTGCAAGTTGTGGCTGCTTAATAAGTGTAAATGAGCAAAGCAATCTTCTGGAGAGAACTCCACTGTCCCTGTCAGGTGAGGCAGACAGCAGGGCTGACCATAAGTGCTTGCAACTCCTCAGGATCCTCACAGCTCTTTCAGGAACACCTGAAAAGCCCCCAAAATTTTACAGATAAAAGAAATCCAGAAAGCTGAGAGCCCTTGGTGACTGAGGTGGACTTTGGTGACCCATTTCCTGGTTTTAATCCTGAAGAGGGAAATAGTTGGATCATCTGCTTCAAACCTCCTTCTGTACCTGCCCTGGGGCACCTCAGCAAGGTAATTAATTTCAGGAGGAATTACCCAACCCTTAATTTTTCTGAGCAATTATCAGCTCAGGTACCAGCCAGGAATTGGAGTGTTCTTTGCTCCGATGATGGCTGGGTACAAGTAGCTGCAGACTCCTCTGCAATGCTGCAATTTAGCAGGAAGTCTCCTGTGGTATCTGTCTTGAGATGCCTTCACCTGAAGAGCATGCCCAGATAGCAATCACAACCTCTCCCAGGTATTTAAATGGGCAGTTTTGATGAATGCTGTGAGTTTTGCTCTCTCTCAGCTTGCTGTTTGGGGAAGTAGTGCAAAGGGCTTGGGCTGCAGAACAAGTTCAGCCTCCCCCTCAGCAGGCATAGTCTGCAGAGGCAAAGCTACCAGGGGCAGAGAAGATTTGCACTGTGGTTTGTTTCACTGTGTAGGTACCACTGACAGTTGTTGCTGTTTCTCTGTGCCTCAATTTCCCCAGCTGTGTATACATGAACCTATTGTTCTTTGCACTCCTGTTTTCTTAACCCCTAGGGGTGTTCCTACACCTCAGTGTCACCCTGGCCAAAGTCTGCCTTGGTGCCTTGTCAGTTGGGTAGTTGAAGATGGGTGGTGGAATCTCTGGCCTTCCCAAGCAGATAGAGTGTTTTGATACCACCAGTAAGTGAGCAGCAGAGAGTCCTACATCATCACCATAGCATACATCAGCTCCTCATTTCTCCTGGTTGACACAGGAAGGGGACCAGGCACTCAGCATTCAGCACTGCTGGTGTCCTCTCACCTTCTGAGCTCCAGCTCTTTCTTCATTAACCTCTATAACCCTACCTCCCTCTGTGCCCCACTCCTTACCACCCTGTTCCAGACAGGGACTGCTGGCAAAGGGACCTGGAGTCTTCTGCCTCTCAGCACAGGAGAGAGTTGGACCTGCTGGGGTGGATCCAGAGGAGGCCACAGAAATGATCTGAGGGCTGGAACAACTCTGCTTTGAGGACAGACTGAGAGAGTTGGGGTTGTTCAGCCTGGAGAAGAGAAGGCTGCAGGAGACCTCACTGCAGCCTTGCAGTATTTAAAGGGCCTAAAGAAAGATGAGGACAGACTTTTTATCAGGGCCTGTTGGGACAGGCCAAGGGGTGATGGTTTTTAACTAAAAGAGGAGATTTAGGTTAGACAGAAGGAAGAAATTTTTTACCCTGAGGGTGGTGAGAGCCTGTCCCAGGCTGCCCAGAGAGGTGGGAGATGTCCCATCCCTGGAACCATTCCAGCTCAGGTTGTCTGGGGCTGTGAGCAACCTGCTCTAGTTGCAGATGTCCCTGGTGACTGCAGGGGGTTTGACCAGAAGACTTTTAAAGGTCCATTCCAACCTAAACCAGTCTATGATTTGATGATTCTATGATTCCTCTCTTTGTTTGATGCATAAGGGACTTTCACCCTGCACAGCAAAGCATCACCATACCCTTTTCCAATGTCCCCAGGCCCTCCCTGGATGTCCCTGAGATGTTTTTGATGTTAGCCCATCTCAGCAATCTCAGCAATATGGTTTTATATTAATGCACTAACTAATAAAGTGGGTGACTAGGCTGTTGGTTCTTCAGGGCAGGGTCATGTTTCTAGTTGGGTTTTAAGTCTCTGTTTAGTTACAATGCTCTATAAAGAATTGGCTGTGATAAGGGACAGTGTTTGTGAGAGCAGATGAAGGTGACAAAGCATTTCCTTATAACAGCATTAGGCACTCCCTGCCATCACTTGCCTGCTCTGTTGGAGCTGTGTTTGGCCTCATCCCCAAGGGGAGTGTTGAGGGCAAATCCCTGGGGTTATTTCTGAGTCTGCAGGTATGAGTGAGAAATGAGAGCACTGCAGAGAAAGGGGTTGCAAGGTCAGCCCTTGGCCAGGCTGCAGCTCTGTGCATCTCCTTCCCAGCAGAGCAGAGCAGAGACTGCTGCACAGCCTGGGCCAGGAGGTGCCAAGAAAAGTCCCAGAGTATTACAGGTTTTGGTAAATATTGACACCCAGCTTACAATGGATGAGTGGAAGCAGCTGAGTGATGCAGGAGAGAGGAGGAATACCTGCTGACTACTCTACCAAGCAGATACAAGACAGCAGGCAGAGTGTAGGGGCAGTGGTCAGGGAGAACATCTCTGAACTGAGTGACCCAGTGCCTGGAAAGCATTTTTTAATCCTAGATCCAGCTCAGTGTTGACTCAGCCAAACTGCAAGGGAGTGCACTGAACTGTAGGAGTTACCCTGAACACAGTCAGGAGGTGGTGGCATTGGTCTGAGACCTTGATTTTGCACACAGACTAGCAAAGCTAATCATCCACAGAAAACTCTGGGTCTGTCTGAGATGACAGTGATGTGAATGGAAAATGAGCTGCTCTCTGTCAGTCTGGGAAATGACACTTTTACTTTTTGCAGTTCCCTCCTGTGGCATTAAGGGAAGTGTGAGAGTTGCCTGTAGTGCACTGTTAGCAATGGGCAGGCAGTAGCCTGATGAAAACCACTTGGGAATGCAGTGGCATTAATATATACATTAGGCAGGGAGGTTTAGGGATAGAGCTTATCTGCATATGCTTGTTCCTGCTACTGGCATGAACACAGCATGGCTGAGCCATGCTTTAGGGCAAGACTTGACTCCTGATTCCTTCTCAGCCCTAGATGGCCTAAGTGAGGATGCCAGAAATCTTGTCATGAGCTCAGTATTCCTGGGGCCAGTCTCAACCCAGGCTTTAAGAACACTAGGTATTTTTACATGTGGATGCCAAGCAAATAAAGGTGCTTTTATGGAGTCTGAGGGGAGGTTAAACTTCTCCTGTAGATACAAACAGTGCAATCACCAGCTGCCAGTTACATGACTGACTTCTGCACAACGTAACATGGGCTTTGTTTGCTTTCCTTGGCTCTCATTCAGAGATGATGGAAAGATGATGGAGAAGCTTGAACCACAGCCCACTGAAGAAGAGGTTGTGTTGGAGAAGGAATTCCTTTAATTACCAGTAATTCCAGGGGCCTCCATGCTCTCCACATGCCCTGTGCTGTCTGCTTAGAAGAAACCTTTCCACATCTTCCCATGCTACCAGATGGACCTCTGACTTCCTAGGAAGCTGCCAGTTTTCTCTCTGCAGCACCCTTGACATTGACTTCAAGCTCTGGATTCAAGGATGGATGGGGCTGTGGGCAGCCTAATCCAGTGGGAGGTGTCCCTACCAGGCAGGGGGTTGGAACTAGATGATCTTTAGGGTCCCTTCCAGCTCTGGTGATTCTATGATTCTGCCTAAAGATTCATAGATTGGGAAGGAGGAGCTGATGAGGCATCTTATCTGTCTTCCTGAGTAATAAAGACCCCAGGATGGTAGGGAATTAATTCCTGAGGTAGAGACTATGTTTAAAAAAATAAAAGTAAATTAAATTAAATTAAAAGTAGTCTTGATTTTTAAAATGCCAGTGTTGGAGAATCCAGAAATCCACACCTTTTGCAAGTGATCCTCATGAGCTGTTGCCCTCCTGGTGCAGTCCGTCCCTTCTTGCTTTTGTGAAGCTGCATGCTCTGGTGCCTCTGCTGTACATATTCAGTGACACCACATCTCTTGGGGGATATCCACAAACTCTCCTGTCTATTCAGGCACCATGTGAGCTCCCTCTTGGGGACCTTACTGGGATGCTTTCAGTCTCCTTGAACTATCATCAGCAGAAAGAAAACAGCAGTCACAACTACTGGGTTGCTGCTACCTCTTTGCCTCTGCTCAATGCTCCTGCACTGAGATGCTGCCCACAGTAAGAAGGTGGCAGCCCTGCACCATGGCTTTGTTGTTGGGTCTGCAGGACCTCAGGGCTGAGATTGGTCATCACTGCTCCATCTGAAGGTCTGTTGACCCTTTTGGACCTTTATTTCACAAAGTTTTGCTGTGATGTCAGCTTAGCTAACTGACTGGCTGTCTATGGCTCCAGTGTTTTATTTCTGCTGCCTTAACGTGCTGCAGTCAGAGGTTCTTTACAGATGGCATTAACATGGGCTTATTCCAGGCATCTTTATGATGATTTTTAAGATGTTTATGGCCCACAGACAAGGAGTTAGAGAAATAGAAGCCAGGTAGGACAGCAGAGGACCTGAGAAGTGGAGGCATGTGGAATAGAGGTGGGGTGATAAGGAATGTGATGATCAGACATGGGCTGGCATGGGAGAGCCACAGCTCACCAGTGGTCAGTTCAAACATGCAGCTGAAGAAAACTGGTGTGAAGGATAACAAAGGGACAAGGAGGTAGCACCTAGTGTATGGGAAGGACACCATACACACTGAATTTGGGGGCAGATCACTGTTATATGTTGACTTAGTTGCTAACACTTAACTGTTAGCTTTCAGCATGTTAGTGAACATGTTGAAATATCTCCAAGTGGATCCTGGAGAGAAAAAGAAGAAAGCAGCAACAGGAACATCAAATTCCTCCCAGAAGAGAACTCTGGAGGCTCAAGACCATGATGTTACCCTCTCCAGAGTCTGAGGCTTTAAAATCAGAGGAGCAATGGAAGGAGGTGCATGACTCCAAGGGAAAGGACAGAAACTGAGAGACATCTGTGTTGCAATTTTAATTCTCCTCTTACTGTTAGGTGCCTTTTTCTGGAAGTAAATGCTAAAACTGCTCTGCTACACTTTCTGCAAGGGTTAGATCTAGACAAATGATCACAGCAGCACAGAATCCTTAAGGCTGGGAAAGACCACCAGGATCAACAAACCCAACCATCAACCTATCACCACCATGCAACTAAACCATGGTCCTCAGTACCATATCTGTATTTTTTAAACCCCTCCAGGGATGGTGACTCCACCACTGCCCTGGGCAGCCTGGGCCAGTGGCTAACAACTCTTGTTGGGAAGGATTTTTTCTCCTGATATGCAGTCTAAAAATCTGATGCAATTTGAGGCCATTTCCTCTTGGCCTCTCACTGGTAACATAGGAGAAGAGACCAACCCCCACCTTACTCCAACCTCCTTTCAGGTAGTTGTAGAGAGTGAGGAGGTCTCCCCTGAGCCTCCTCTTCCTTGGACTAACCAACCCCAGTTCCCTCAGCTGCTCCTCACAACACTTATTCTCCAGACCCCTCACCAGCCTCCTTGTCCTTCTCTGCACATGCTCCAGTGCCTCTGTGTCTTTCTTCAGCTCACAGAGTTGGAGAAAGACACTCTCCCATGTGCACTCTGTGGTGAACACCATGGAAGCCTTGAAGCCATCCCAAAAGGGAAGGAGGGAGCTGATGAACAGATGTCCACCTACATTCTGAGAGCTCTGGAAGCATTGGTCCTGCTCCCATCACTGCTCTTCACCAGCAGGGCTTGGGCCATTCTTTCTGCCTTCATCCAGACATGAAGAGGAAAAAAGAGAGGTTGTGGAGTCTCCTTCTCTGGAGATATTCAAAACCCATCTGGACATGCTTCTGTGTGACCTGGTCTAGGGAATCCTGTTGTGGCAGGGGGGTTGGACTAGATGATCTTTCGAGGTCCTTTCCAACTCCTAACATTCTGTGAGAGAGGCAAAAGCACAGAGCTGCTGAGGCTGATGGCAGGGAAGTGGACTGGAGCATGCCTGAAGGACTTGACATCTGTTTACACCAGCTTGGAAAGCACTGATGGTGTTTCTGTCTCCAGTTTTCCTCTATCAAATAGGAAAATTGCTTCCCCACTAAACAGGAATGACACAGATCTCATGTCCTGGTCTTTGTGCAGTGCTGAATTGCCACAGTGCTGAATTATCCAGGGCCAGCTCTGTGGGTAGAGGCAAAGTGAGGCCAGGCAACCCTGCTACCAGTTCATGCCACAGTTTGGAAGCAAACACTGCAGAGAAATCCTGGGGAAGGTTCAGTGGAGATTTTCCTTTTTAAAAGGAGTTACTTGATGTACAACAAAGCCTCAGTAAAAGTTGTTTCTCTCTTTCAGCAGGTTACAGAGCTGCTTGGAAGGGTTTGAAAAGTAAGTTTTCAACCAAGGAGAAGTGAAGCAGAGAGAACTGGAGAAGAAGGCAATGGGTGAAGCATGATTATTTGCCCTATTTCTAGATGAGTGCTGCCAAATTCCTAGGGTGTTATGTCATTAGCATGCTCCCCTGATGCTCCCACCATGACAGCATGTGCTCCCTTGCCATACCTCAGGCACTGTGGGGAGGTTTTATCCTTCTGGAGCATATTTCAAATCTGTAACCTAAAAGTTTTGTTGAGAAAAGGGTGGGGGGAGAGTGGGAGCAGGGAGTAGAAGGAGGGGGAAAGTTGAGGGTTTTGTTGTTGTTGCTGCTGTTTCCAGGTGAGTTTTCTTCCTCCCCAACTCCCTCCTAACTTTCCTGGATGCTTCTGCCTGGTTGCAGCACAGGTGCTCTGTGGCTTTGCTGCTGGCTAAACCTGTGGTTTGTGGTGTGCCTGTCTTCAGCCAGATGCATGGGTTTGGGGGTGTTTTTGGACACGAAGAGCACTCCTGAGATACCATTCCTGCCTCAAGATCTTGCAGATAATGCTAGAGATAGTACAGCTTATTCCTTGCTTGAGTCATCCACATAGAAAAAAAATATACATGCAAACAATTTCCTTCCAGCCCTTCCCATTTATCCCTGGTAACATCAGGTCCTTGATGCAGTGAGGTTCCCATGTGGCAGTTGCTGGGGATGCTAGAGATAAGCATCACCAAGGCATAGGAAGTAACCCAACCTTAAGATTCCTCAGGACCTTGCACTGCAGATCTTTGAAATCTCCTTTTCCAAGGTTATTTCCACACTGTTTATTAAGCTCTTATCTTATAAACTGTCACAAGGTTTCAGGCCTTAATCCAGTGAGATTGTCTTGGGGTGGGAGATCATTGCAGCATCTTAGTACCCCAGGGACAGAACATCCAGGGCTAAAACCAGAGATATAATGAAGTGATTAAAACTGAACTGTAGTGCAGAGAGGACTGAATCCACCTGCCTGGCCTCCCACCGCCCCAACCCAGCTGGAGTCAAGAGTTGTTCCCCATCCAGGCTCTGCTCCCAGGTGTATTCCTGAGGAGCAAGCACAGTCCCCATGTCACATGCTGGAGTTCAGCAGAAGTCAGACCTGCAATGAACTCCCCCAATGCCATGCAGAGAGGAGAATAGCTTTTCCAAGCAGTACTTTCGTATCTGTATACATGTATCTCACAATTCTACTTCAGAAAACAGAGATTACACAGAAAGATTTTCTTAAAAGGAGAGAAATTGCCCTAGATTAGCTGTCAGGAGCCTTTGCATGGAGAGTCTGCATGCTTTAGGGCATCTCAGCTCTAGGCATGGGACTTTTTGACCAGTGAAAGCATAGCTGAAAACACAGCAATCAGACTCTCACGGTGGCAGCTTCTCTGGAATTAGACAAACCTGGGTGGTGTTGCCAGTTTAATGCCAGGAAGGAGGCATTTGTCCTCCAAATCAGCAAAAGTGCCTGTTCCCTACCTACAGGAGTAGGTGAGAAGGAAGGATAGCAAAGGTGGGGAAGGGTCTAGAGCACAAGTGTTGTGAGGAGCAGCTGAGGGAACTGGGCTTGGTTAGCCTGGAGAAGAGGAGGCTCAGGGGAGACCTTCTCACTCTCTGCAACTCCCTGAGAGGAGGTTGGAGCCAGGTGGGGCTTGGGCTCTTCTCCCAGGTAACAAGTGATAGGACAAAAGGAAATGGCTTTGAGTTGCATCAAGAGAGGTTCAGATTAGATATTAGGAAGAATTTCCTCACTGAGAGGGTTCTCAGGCATTGGCCCAGGCTGCTCAGGGCAGTGGTGGAGTCATCATCCCTGGAATAGTTCAAAAAGTGTATAGTTGTGGTGCCTGGGGACGTGGTTTAGTGGTGAACATGAGAGTTTTGTGTGGATGATTGGACTCAGTGATCTCAGAGGTCTTGACCAACCATAATGCTTCTATGCTTCTATGTTCTACAGGTGGAAAAGGCTTCCCTGTGAAGTCTGAGTTGAAATTGAGATATTTCCAGTGTGAAAACTTCCACAGATACTTAAGGCCTCTCTCCAAGTACCTTTTCTCTCTTCAGGTCTTCTCTTTTTGCCCTGGTCCCAGCTCTCCCAGAAGCTGCCTCTGATGATGGGCATAGACTCACCAAATTGACACATGGAGCCAGTGCTCACACAGGTTAAGTTCTCAAAATCATTTCAGAACCAGGATTTCCACATCCATTTTCCCATTTCAGGGGCATTTGAAGACCTTCTAAAAGTTCCACACAAGCTGCAGAAGCAGCAATTATTGCTTACTCCACAAAGCTCCTCTGAGTTTGGAGAAAACAGCTGTTTAAATCTGTGAAGCACCAGGTAAAAACCAGAAACCCAGAGCACCCTATTGAAACTGGCGCGAGGGAGAGATACTGCAACAGGTAAAGAAAAGAGATGGGCTGCCAAAGGATGTGAGGCCAGAGTTTCATTCCAGGGTGACCTCAGCTCCCATTTTAGATGTTGCCCAGCATCTAACAGATGCCTGATGGTTACACTATTGCAAATAAACCCTTCCTCCCTCTTTAGACTGTACTAGCCTGGTTTCTCCTCTGTACTACACTGTAAAGCACCTTGCATTGTCAGGCTTCTAACTAATGACACCTTACAACTCTGAGTAATCAATCTTAATGAGAGCAAAGCAGCACAGCCACCACAAGCCAGGCAGGCTGAGCACATCAGAGCTTTCTTGGGGCAACACATTTTTCCCAAAGAGTGATGTAAAGCCTTCACCCTCAGCAGAGACACCAGATCTGTGGTCACCCTCTCCTCTGCAGCCAGCCCAAGGGGCAGATCCTGCAACCCCTCTCCCCACTGCTGCTCTCCCCAAGGGATTCCTGAATGCTCTGCAGTTAGCAGAGAGCAAAGGGGGGGCTGGAAATCCAACCTCCTTTGTTTAGTCTCGGCAAAAGCCAGGCAGGAAAACGTTGCCATCCTGTTTTCCAGGGGCTAGCACGCAAATAAGAATGGAGGAAAACCACAGCAGCCTCTCTGACAGGCTGTGATTAATCCTCATTGTGTCCTGCACTGAAGAGGTGCCAGAGGTGCTGCTCACCAGCCTGTGTCCCACCAGCTTCACCAGCCTGGGGGAAAAGGAGGACTCTTGCCACTGTAATGGTCTGTGGCCAGGGGGTGGATGCACCCCAGGAGCTTGGTGACCACATGGCCAAAGACTTGGGGTGATGTAAGAGGGTTGTCAGCAGCACAGTGAGCTGGGAGCCAGGTGGGTGGGAGGGAGAAGCTCCTCATGCATGCTTATCTCTGCTGGCCCATGCAGCCTGGCTCACTTGCACTTGTCCTATCACTGTCTCCTTGTCTCCCTTTGCTAGCTCAGCATGGGGAACAGCTGCTTTGCTTTTATTGCTTCTCTCCACCCAGGGCTGTCCTCATGTTGAAATATTGCCCGAGTCAGCAGGGCTAATGCTGCCAGCTTGTGCAGAGATGAGAAGCTGCATAAACCTGGTCATGCAAGTGGCAGATGGAATCTCCAGGCTGTGTGCAATACCCTGAGATGCAGTGCACCCAGGGCCTGTCATGGTGACCATGCCAGGTGGGCAGAAGTGATGGGGAAGGGGCTGACACTGTGCTCTGCCCTCCCTGGCTAAAACAGGGCAACGTGCACCCTCCTACACTGCAAAGACTGAGTCATGCCTTGAGATCTCTGGATGTGTTACAAATCCTCACTCAGTAGATGTGTCCCTGCACTGCCTGTGCAGCTTCTGCAGCAAAACCCTACACTTGTGTTACAGCCTGAAGTGTGCTGGGTTGTGCCTTCATGGGCTGCTCCAAGCCCTGCCACAGGTCTGCCGTGTGTGTTTGGAAAGCCCTGTAACCCCACTCTCAGCCAGGTATGCTGAACACCTCAAGGGATGGGAGATATGCTGCTTTATGGATATGACATTCATGTAATAATGGAAGGTCTCCAGCTCCTTCCAATCCAGTCCCTAACTTGCAAGACCCACTGTGTGAGGTAAAGGATACTGCACACCTCTGAAACAAGAAGCTGCATGAGCTTCCTGCTTTACAGGCAGAGAGAACACCCTTAAATTGGGAGTGGAAACTACATGTCCAGTCCTCTAGCACAAAGCAACAAAGATGCTGAGACAAGGCTGAAGTGTCACTGCCCTTGGCTGCCAGGGAGGCTGAGGGCCAGGGTCCCAGTGCTGTAGTCTGCATTAACATCTAGACACAGTCCTGCTATCTATGTGCTTTGGTTTCCAGAAGAGTAGATGAATGAGGATTTGCTCTGCTGCCACCCTGCAAGGCAGCTCTTTGGTCTCTATATGCAGCTGGTATCTCTGCTCATCTTGTACTGCAGGAACTTTGGGTAGTGATTGCATTTGAGCTGTGAGTTCCTCTGGAATGAGACCCACATCCCTGACCAGGGGCCTTTGGGTCCTACCACCACATAAATGATAAACAGCCTAATTAATAATGATAGATACTTGTCTCCAGGGGTGGTGTGTGGTTTTATGAATGTTTGCAAAAAAACCACTTCTGTGTTATTTGTATTAACCAGGAAATGTGGCTGCCAAAGCCAGAGCAGTGCAATCACAGAGCAGGATGGATTACAGTTATATTATGGGTTGAAGTACTTGGCACTGATACAGATCTCTGTGGTCTGCATCCTCCAGAGAGTTTCAGTATTTAAACAGTGAAGAAGTTTGAATACAAGTTTCAAAAGTGTTTACATCCTACAGAGGTCAAAGTCTCAGGTTTTGGCTCATAAGTGACCTTCCCGTGCGACACCTGCACAGTACTGGTGGAAGTGAGATACCCCAGGTCCAGAAATCTTCCTGGGGTTCCTAAGCACTCTCCTCTCTTCTTCAGGCCAGGTTGTTAGCAATGAAGTGGGAAGAGGTGTTGTGGAAACAGGGGGGCATGGCATAATCCCATTGGTTTTTGCTTGGTCAACAGAGCAGGTGATTATAAATCTGACATGATCTCTCTAGACAAAGGTCTTTCAGGCAAAACACAAACTGGAAATGAGCTGTGTTCTGAGGAGAAAGAAAGATTATATAATGGAATCACCACCCAAGCAACAGAGTCAGCTACAGACACCTCCTTGTGTCTGAGTCTTCAAGAAAAAGGCCCACTTTAGGTTTACAGGTCAGCCACGACTCGCTGGCCTTGGCATGGGCACCACCAAGGGTCATTCCAAGACTGTGCTATTTGGGAAGGTTGGATGACATAATTACAATGGTCCCTTGTGACCTTGCAATCTACAAACCCTCATAATTTGTAATCAGGATACAAATTATTTGCCTTCTGAGTTGAGGAAGGAAGTCTTCTACATCACCTATCTGCTCCAAAACATCCGCTATTTCACAACTGCCCATGTGCAACGTGCAGGATTTTCACTGTCCACAGCAGCAGCAGCCAGCACTTGCTTCACCAGGCTGTGGGCAGACCCAGCCTGGCTCCCCATGCCACACTATCAGTGATACACACAAATGTTCCATTTGGAGAGGAAATACACTTGGTGTAGGATATTAAGATATCAATAATGTTGACTCTTCCTTCTCTCCTGGATTTAGCATGGTTAAGGAAACCCAATATCTAACCAACACAAGTCTGCAACACCAAACACCTCCTTTTTCATATTCATTTCTCTCACAAACACATCTCCCACAAAGGGACAAAGTTAGTTTACATCAACTTAATGGGGACCAATCACCACAGCCACTATGTTATGGCCACAGTCACCTGTCCCACATGTAAAGAAACACAGAAGAAATGACCATGTTTCAGAGCTTATCTGACACATCCCTCTTGGCGTGTTCATCACTCCAAAACTGTGTTACATCCCAGAACACACTGAAGCACCATGGCTATGCTATATCCCATCACACAAGCCTACTCCAGCAAAGCCCTGTGTGCTATCACATTGGAGACATCCTTTTCACCTGTGGAGTGTCTGCTCTCAGTGTTAATTGAGGAGTTGAGCTATCCCAGGGAACAATCCCTTGTTCAACCCTTGTCATCTGTCCTTCAGCTACATAAAACAGAGACATCTGG
The DNA here is from genome assembly GCA_013399015.1 of Galbula dea. Lineage (NCBI taxonomy): Eukaryota > Metazoa > Chordata > Aves > Piciformes > Galbulidae > Galbula > Galbula dea. The sequence goes on from VWZX01009988.1 coordinate 36,380, forward strand.
GCGAATGGAGTCATTTCCACATCCTCAGATTTGCATTTGAATTCATTTAGCTTGCATATTCCTAAGCAATCTGATTTCAAATCACCCTGACAAGTGCCTGGCAGCATTAGAAGATGCTAGCCCTGTCCTCTGCTCTCTGCTGTACAACAGGAGAAAGGCAGAAGGACTGCAATGTTAGGAAGTAATTGCAATTTCATTTCCAAGCTAAGAGGAGTAGACCTCTCTGTGGAGGTTAGGAGGCTGCAGTCCCCTGAGGTGTGCACTGAGGGCAGGAACATGGCTGGGGATTCAAGGAGGGTTTTGCAGCTGTTAGCTTCCTGCAGTGTGGCTCTTGTCTGAGCTGTGTGTCTCATTCCTTCAGAAGACACAGCAAGAGAACATCTCTAGAGGATGAGTCACCCCAAGGGCCATACTGTCTACCTGCTATGCTATTGCCTATCTAAGTCCAAGCCAACTCTGCTGGGCCAGACCCTTCACCGTGAGCTGGCTCCAGTGATGAATTGTACCCTGAGAGATTAAACTCACCATTTCCTCACACTTCAACGTGTGCTGTTCTGAGGAAATCCACTTCACCAACCTTGACTCTGAGCTTTTTGTGCAGATTATAAATAAATCTGGGACCTTAGAGGAACACAAGGAGAGAAATGGGAATATTAGTCAGCAAGCACTCCCGGGGGCACTCACAGCCAGAATCCGGACAGTGTCTCCTCTGGAGAGCATGGAAAATGCACTGTACAAAATATTTTTGCAGAGTAGGAAAACACTGCATTCTTTGGATGACAATGGCATTGTGTCACTGTCTGTGACCACAGCTATGACTCAGGCTGTTGCTGGGGAGGGAGGGAGAGGAGGGTGAGCAGGCAGCACTCGCTGCCAGCCACAGCTTGTGCTGCTAACTGTACTGCGTGGTTAGAAACTCCAAAGAAAACACAAGGCTATTGTTTTATTTTTCTGTTTTAAAAAGAGCTCCTGATTGATTGTCTGGCAGTGTGAGTGTTGCTCCTGGGTCATGTGTACAAAGCACGAGCACACCAGGCTTACGCTGTCTGGCAGGGATGGACACGTTCCTTGCCGCAGCTGACCAAGAGGCCCCTGGCATCAGCATCTGGTTGAGTTATACTGCTGCTTCCCAAAGCCCTCATCCCAGTGTCTGCCCTCAGGTGTTATCACACATCTGAAGTCATGAACTTTAAGAAGCAGATTCCACCCAGGCTTGTAAAATTCAAAGTCCCTGGACCCTTCTCTTCCCACTTCCCATGGAAGACTCTCACGCACTTGTTGCCTACACATCCTTCTGACTGTCTTCACGCATCACAGGGACTGTCTAGTTCAGAAGGACTTGAACAGAGCTGACTGTACCTGGGTTCTGAGCAGTGCTAGATGCTGGCAAGGTTCAGAGTTAGCTGTGTTGAGTGCTTTCTGTACTGCAAACTCTTGGACATGTTTCAGGAGACACCATCATGGTGGCAAAGGTCCTGCTGGGAGATGGGAGCTCTGCACCCTCTCTGTTACTCTCAGCCTGTAAGAGGTGATGGCAGGTAAGCCAGCCTTAAATGTGGCAGGAGTCTGATGGTCACACTTGTGTGTGTTCCTTGGTGATGACCAGCAGAGAAATCTGGGTGAGCTCTTAAAGGCAACAAGTCTTAGCCAGAGGAGAGCACAACAAGCCCTGGAGGGAAAACAGCTAACTGGGGAAAAATGGTTGCCATCTGAATCTTTTACAACTCAGCCCAGGACTTCTAAGGACCAGCACCCTTCAGATCTCTGTGTCCTTTCAGTATTTTGTTCCCAAAACACTTCTAGCTTCTATTACTCTGTGAATTGCAGGAGAGATGTGAATAAAACCCTTAGAAAAAGAAATGCACAGTGGACAGCAAGCTGCCCTCTGCCATGAGGAACATCTTAACAGGTTGGCAAACTGGACAAGAAATGTAGCACCAGCTTCAGAGGCTGCAGTTTGAAAGTAGCAGGTGGGCTGCATGCTGGTTTTGTCTGAGTGCTGTGTGTGGGTACAGGCTCACAAGCTTCTTCTTGACATGCTGAGGGAAAGCTAGGCAGCTTAAGTCCTCCTGCCTCAAGGGAGAGTTCTTCTGAACTCAATGTTGTGGCAATGGTCATGTTGTGCTGACTGACACGCTCTGCAGTGATGCTAAGGGATGACTCCTCCAGTGGAAATCTCTCCTGGCATCAAGTCTCACTGCAGGCTTCTCTTCTGGAGCTCACACAGCAGCTTCCTTGCTGTTTTCTGCTGGGGGAGAGAAATGGGAGAACAATTTTCCTCATTTTCCTTATTTTCACGTGAATGGTGTGTTTTTGTACTGTTCTTGGAAACAATTGTCCTTCTGAGCAGAGGGTGTGGATGGAGCTGGATCAGAGCACAGTAGGAAAACATCTTTCTCCTTCACTGGCAGACCAAGTTCCTCCCCCCCAAGCTCCTCCGGTCTGGCAGGCAGGAAATAAAGGAAACCTTTGAAAGCACCGCAGAGCATTAACTGTTAGAGTCCAGGGCACGAGGGTCAGGAGAGAAACAACCTCAGCTCATCTCTTTGACAGCAGAAGGGTGACACTGGGCAAAACTTAGTCCTTAGCCTACTTCTGTGTAAAATGGAGAAGGAACAAGATGTTCTGTTGGTGTGGAAGAGGCAGGAACATTCTCCCTCTTTTCTCCTGTACCTGGATGTCCAGGGAAATACGTGTGTTCCTTAAACTTCCTGGCACTGACGATGCTCTTGGCCTTCATGCTCTGCCAAGGAGCTGCTGTGTCTTCTGCTGTCATTTTAACTTTTGCTCCAAGGCACAAGACTAATGGTGCTCAAAGATAAAGTTTGCTTTGCAGAGAAAACAGGCTGGAAGAAAACCAGCTCCATACGCCCTGAAACGTACTCAGCAACCCCCAACACACTGGTAAGCCAGCACAGGGCAGGTGTCCCACACCCCAGAGCCTGGGAAGAAGCTATTAGGGTAACATGCAAACAGACCTACAATGCCTGCAGCGAAGCGTGGACTGCCAAGCATTGATGTAGAGAACTCACCCAAACACATGTAACATACCTGGCTGCTGCCAGCCAGCAGGAGCAGGCAGAGGGGTCAGGGAGTGCAGGGCAGCACGGCCATCCGTCCCCACCTCCGTAAGAGCCAGCGTGATCTGAGGGAGGTGTGTGACCTCTTGGCGTGAGCAAGTGCTTACGTGTCCCGTCCCCAACCTACGCCCCCATCACGTGCACTCTTCCATGCTTGGACTGACTTCTGCCTTTCCACCTCTCCATGAAGACCTGCACCTACAGCTCCCTTCCCATTTCCACTGGGGACACAGTCCTGGCAGCTTAACCTGCAAGGGAAAGGGCAAGTGTTATGTGCTCTTCTTTTAAGACTACCCAGTTCATGACCTGCTGTCAGTTAGGGTCAAGTCTTGTACACATCACCTGCAAACTCAAGGGCTCTGGACTAACTGATTCCCTTTCTTTCAGAGAAAATTAAATGGAAAAGATTTCCAGGAGGAGGTGTCAGTGAAATGTCAAAAGGGGAAAAAAAAAAGGGGGTTGAGATTAGACTGTCAGTGTTGAAGCCAATTAGTAAGTAAACATGCAAACCTTCAGATAAGCTTACAACCAGCCATGGAACAGCCTTGGAAAGCAGGTGGGAACTCACCAGTCCTCCACCTAAATTAGAAATGACACATTTGAGATTGTACCACAACTTCTGTTAGTGTAGATTCACCTTTTCCTCAAAAGCCTTTTTCTCATTTTCCTGTGGATTTCAGCTCCAAACTCACCCTAGATTTCAGGCAGAACTCTTCATAAACCACAAGTAATTTACTCTTGGTTATCTAACACAGGAAAACAAGAGGACCAGATGTATCCTGAGAAGTGCAGGCAGAAAGATTCCAGAGCTTGACAACTCTTCAGTCTGCAGAAACACTAAGGGAAATGCCCATGTTTGTAGATACCAAAGATTATCTCTGGAGTCTGGAATCTCCCTTAGTTCAGCTAAGACACTGGCATGGGACAAAGGTAAGATTGGAGCTGCTGCTGAACTTGCAAGCTGAGACAGACATTGGGGCACTCTCTGGAGTGACAAGTGATGCAGGTCGAAGCTCCTCTGTTTTCTCATAGTGGGGTGTCCAGAGTACTCATGCCAACAACTTGCTGGTTTTGTAGACATTTGACTTTGATGCTGTGAACATCCTTGGCCTCACCTATGTCTCTCCCCATGATTGGTGGCTACAGGCACCTTCAGCATCTGCTTTTGCTCGTTTCACATGTACATCTGCCATTTTCCTCTGCTCTAGCAGACACCAAGCAAACACATTCCTTGGGGGAATTCATGCATGTGCCCAGCAGCAGAGCTTGGCTCTTCAGGCACTGTTCCTTCAGCATTGCTGGATCTGAATTCCTGACTCCTTCCCTGTGTCCCTTTCCTTTCCCCAGCCTCAGAGACAGCCATCTCCTCTGTTCATCTTTGCTGATGAAGTGGGACAGTCTCTTCTGCTGAAGCTCTGAGGCTTTCCCTGGGGCATCCAATTGTCTTGCAGACTCCAGGAGTCTACTTGTTTAAATCATCACCCCACATCTGCCCATCAGCTAATGACATTGCTCCCCAGCCTGGTTTGATTCTGCCAGGAGATACTGTTGAAAGTTTTTCCTCTACTTTCTTTCTTGTCATGACACTGCAGAGCTAGAGACCAAGCAGAAGACAAGACAGACCTATGGTGCACAACAAAGAAAAGGGAAAAAGAGAACAGAGCTGTCCTGAGCTGTTGTGCTTTTTTTTGTCTCACCCCTACATAAAACTCTGAAGGAAATAAAAGTGCTCTGCATATCTTCTGTTGAGGTCCTGAATGGCAACTCTGTCCCAGAAAGAGGGCAACTGTGGAAGGGAAACCTGTAAGGAAGGCTGCAGTTTGAAAGAGTGTATTCTGGCTTTCTGAGAAAGGCCATGAGAGCTAAAGTCTAATTTTCACAGACAGTGAAGACTTCAGGGCTCAGTTAACTCTCATTTTGCTGGCTTGACTGAGATTTGGGCTGGTCCTCTACAAAAGAGTTAATCTTACCCCAAAGCCTTTTCTTTTTCTTACTCCCTGGTGTTCCTCTGGATCAAACAGCAGTGAATTGGCTCTTTTGTGTCAGATGGATTGTCCAAAACCTCTGGGGAGGATTGAGTTTGTAATTTTGTGTTGACATACACCAATTTCTGAACTTTTGAAAATGAAAATCAAGAGTACTCAGTGCCTGAGGGTCCCCACAGACAGGGAGCAGCAATGGTTGGCTGCTGCCTAAGGGAAAGGGAACCAGCCCCTGAGTAAGGAAAGAAGGGCAGAAACAGAGGTCGTGGCCAGAGTCCAGATCACCAGACAAGATCCTAGTGATGAAGAAGGTCCCAAGTCAAGCTGGGAAGATAGCCTGCAGGATTGGAATTCACAGGATCCATGATGAGGCAGGACCCTGATTGTGGCTGACTTGGAGATCAACACTCCTCCAGTGTAGCTCAGCCATGGTCTGAAGGCCCAGGGCTGAGCTCAGGTGGACCATGGGATCCATGTGCAGGGAGTGGATGAAGGCCCCAACAGAGAATGGTGAGGGTCATTGTGGTTTACCAATGCCCTCACACAGAGAAAAGGGTGGAAGGATTCATTGAGAGAGCTAGTTAAAAGCATTGCTTCCCCATGAGGATTTTGCTTCCCATTTTCTCTTTCTCTAGTTAGGGCTAAGCCCATTGAGAAATGCTGCAAGGGAGCTGGAGGGAAACTGCTCAGTGTCTAGTTTTTGCCATTCTTTTGAGGTCTCATTTAATCTCATTCTGTACTTCATCCAGGCTCCATTCAGAAAAGAAGAAATAAAAAATCAGTACAGTTCAACTGAACTGGAAGTTTTCCTGTTTTCCTCCATCAGGAAACATAAAGAAAGGGGAGAAAAAAGAATAAGCAGTGTAGGCATCATATACATGATTTTATCAACAACAAATCCAGAGAAAGGCAGAAGGTGAACAGAGATATCCAAGCCCATCAGGACTTCCCTGTCCATATGCTTCCTTCTGACAGAGCAGACAAGAACAGCAGGAGCCCAGCATCAGCTCCACAACCTGACCACTGATCTGGGGATCAGGTCAAGGGGAAGCTCCTCTTCTCTGTTCCCAAATCATGTCCACACATGACCTCCCTTCACTTCATCCATGTAGCACAGCCTGCTGGGAGGATGTCAGTGGGAAATGCAGTCCTGATGTGCAGGAGATGTCTACCTCCACCCTCCTCTGCTCACTCAGAGACATCTTTTCTTCCATGAAAGCAGGCAGGTCCAAGGCATAGCAGCCCATGTATTGGCCATAGTGGCCCCAGTTACAGCCACAAAGAATCCTGCAATGACAGGAAGAGTAAGTCTGGGCAATGAGTAGAAGGGTGAAGGTGGCAGACCCAGGCCTTCCCTAGAGGACCTCCTCCTGTTCAGCTGCATGGGAAAAGACCATAATAGCTGCCACTGCAATATTGATGCCTGGGAGGACCAGCCCAGTTCCTGCTGACGTGGCCTCAACAGTGGAGCTGCCTCAAGAGTGGCTCAGCTCTGAGGAGGTCCAGGCAAGGCAAGAGGTGGTGAAGCATCTCCTGGATGGGGCACCATGGTGTGCCTGCAGGCTGGGGAGTGGGTGGAGGGTAGGAAATGTCACTGGCTGGTGCAGTGTGGAAGGGGGTAGGGGCACCGTCAGTAGGATGCAGCTGATCCAACATCCCTAGCTCAGGGATATTGTCACTCCAGATGATCAGTGATGAAGCCCTGGAGTGCTCCTTGGCAGAGCACAATGACCTTTTTGCTTGGCTCTTGGATACCAATCAACAAAGAAGGATTTCACCAGTCAGGAGAGTCTCACAAAGAATAAATTTGTTCATTTATATGTTGTAGGCTGACACCTTTGTCTGGGAAGTCAGTCTGCAGCTATGGGAACCCACACCCTCCTTCTCCAGGCCAGACTGAGGACCTATCCTCCAGTCTTATCTGCACCCTGAATCCTTTCCACAGTGCAGCTGAGGACTTGATCCTCTGTTCTGTTTGATGTGGACTTCTCCTTGCCTTCTTCCTGAGTTTCATCTCTGTAAGATTTCCCTGTTCTGGAGGTGTGTTTGTGCCACTGGACATTGCTGCCATCTGGGAAGATCCCAGCCCTTCACCTGATGCTCTGCCAAGGCTGACAGATTAGGGACATGCTGGAGCACTTGGCTGCCTGCAAAACAGTGTCACCAGGCTTCCAAGAAGATTTTAGTGGACAGATTCCCTCTAGATTTTATTTCATTCATACTTATTTCTGTTTTCTTATCCTGCAAAGATTCCTGTCTTTGCTCTAACATCCATGAACCATTGGTTGTCATTGCACAGCCCCCACAGGGTCAGGCTCTGCACCCCAGTCTTCTGCTAGGAAGCAGCTTCCCAGTCACCATCCGTGTTGTACTGCTGGAGGAAGGGGTGGCAGCCATGCTGCCTGCAGCAGCAGCCCACAATACATGTTCATCTTGCACAGTCCTGCCCTGGGAAGGCTCCAGATGGTGAAGTGAAAGATCAGCAGAGCCCAGAGCAAAACCTCTGGAGCTGGAACTGTCACTGATGCTTAACCCAACAACTGGTGCACAGAAAAGCATTTGAACATATCCCCTGGCTTCTCCCAGGCTGGCTGGGATTCCTGGAGACCCCTGTGTGCAGCAAGGCTGTGACACCAGAGTAGAAAAGCCAAAGCACCAGCCTGTTCCCAGCAGGAGGGGATCCATGGGGGAACTGTTTTGACCTCCACAGATGGAAGGACTCCTGCCAGGTTCCCCATGCAAGGGGCTGGGGTCTTGCCTGTTAGCATGACACCAGGACAGTCACACCTTCTAGTTTTCTCTCTCAATGGGGAAGGAGTCCTGGGGGTGCACCCTGGGGCAGAGGGGGAGGATTGCCTCCATTGGGTTGCAGAGAGGGCTGTCCCTGGTGATGCTGCAGAGCTCCCACCACCCAGGTGGTGGTATCTGGTGGAAGGGGTATCTGGGTTGCAGCTATGATGAGGATGCTCAGGGACAAAGTGTATGTCTCCAGCCCTGAAGACTGAGCTCCACACAATCCTGTGGGGCTTGGAGGTGGCCAGAGGTTGGGGAGTTTTCTCTTTCATGGCTTGAGCTCCCTAGATGACTGGCTCAGATCCTGATTTCTTCACTGAAAAACACTGATTTGCAGTGGGGGAATCTTGCTAGGGATCCTGTAATTGAGGAGAAGGGAATAGGAGCAGGCAATTTCCCTCTACCCTATCTCTACACCTCCTCCCCAGAGATCCTGTGTCCAAGCACCTCCACACCTCCCTACTTTTTCTTAGGGTCCTTTGCCCCTAGGGTCAACTGACAAAAAAAAAAGATGCCAGAGGAGGTAAGAGATGCTGATAGAGACAGTGGACACCAGGACTAACCTAGCTGGAAAGTCCATCAGGACCCTTGCAAGCAGGGAAGTGGGATCACCCAAAAGGTACTTGCTGTCTGAGCAAGATTCAGCAGTAAGGATGGGAAAAGTGCTGCCTGCAACACACAACTCAGCCTGGTCTGTGGGATTTGGTCTCCCCTGCTCATGGGGCTCTGCTTTCCCTCCCTTGTTCTTCCTGTGGATTGAAGGGTCTTGACTGCATTTCTATTTCTCCATATTCTGTCTCTGTCCATAATCACACCCTGCCTAGACACAGTCACAGGCAGTAGTGGTGTGTCCCTGGGTGGGTTTGTGTGATCTCCCCACTCCACTTGCTGTCCCTGCACAGGGCATCCTGGCTGCAGCTTTGGCTTGTTTCTCCCTCCCATGCAGGGCTGCAGCACAGGGCTGCATCTGTGCTGGTTCTGGGCTTTTCTGCCTGAACAGAGTCTGTGCAGCCCTCAGAGATCAGTAACTTGGTTTCCTATCCAATTCCTTGTTAGCATTCTGGCTGCTCAGCAGGTTAGGTGGACAGCCTCAAAGCAGAGATACAGAGGTTGAGAGATCTGCTTTGGCCAAAACCCCTCTCCTTTGCCTCACAGGTATAATTACAGTGATTTGTCTGGAAAACCTGGCTTTCAGTGATAAAAGACCTCTCTAATGAGAAAGACTGTAATCATGATAGAAAAATCTCCTGAACTGAAGTATATGCTAATATGTGTGTTACCATATGTATGTTCCTATGCAAGTATGTTCATGCATATAAATAACTCTGTTTACTAAACTGTTTTAACCTGCTTCACAATACAGCCTGAAGTTATCTTATCTCTATTGCTAATGAAAATAAACAGATGTATCCAAACATCAAAACCCTCCTGTGTGAGGAGTTCCTTATCAGGCCAACTTCCTCCCACTGACCCAGTTAAACCTCCAGTAATTCATTAATTCCTAACCATGACTTTTTTAGAAGTAATAACCATCTTTCCTATCAGCATAGTTTTGATCTTCTGAAGCTGCAATTCCCCAATGTTTTGTTTGCCTTCTGCATCCTGCAGATGCATCCATCCGTTCAGCTTTGTCACTGCCTGCCTCCCCCTCCTAATTATCACCTCCTTACCCACACACTTCTCTCCTAGCTACCTAGTTCAAAGCCTCAGTAACAGGAAAGCCCCAAAAAAAGAAACTCTCCAAAGCCTGGCAGCATTTTTACTTTTTATATGTTGACTGTTCCTCAAGAAGGAAATAAAAGGGGTGAGATTCCAGGACATGATGGACACATGTCTGCCTAGTAGGGCCCGTTGATATAGGACAAGGAGAAATGGCTTTAAACTAAAAAGAGATTTAGACTGGATTTAGGGAGGAAATTTTTCACAATGAAGATGGTGAGGCACTTGAACACATTGCCCAGAGGGGTGGGAGATGTCCCATCCCTGGTACCATTCCAGGTCAGGTTGGACAAGGCTGTGAGCAACCCAATCTAGTTACAAGTGTCCCTGTTTGCAGCAGGAGTTTGGACTATATGACCTCTAAATGTCTCTTCCAACTCTAAACTTTCTGTGGCTCTGTAATTCTATGATCCCTGCTGTGTGCCTCAGGTAATGCTCCTAACATTTCTTGTGTCATGGGAGAGATCCCTACCTCATTATCTGCTTCCCCAGGTGACAGAGAGTGGGAGATGCAAGAAGAATCAAGGAGAAGGAGGTCTGGATGCTTGTCCTGGCCACTTATCTGTGACAATGGGCCGCCACATCTAGAAAGTGGAGAGTGGTTCCATTCAGAGTGTGCACTTTCCCCTTCCACCCTCAACCCCAGTCACACCCAGCAGAGACATCTCCTAGCTGTCTGGAGCAGTCAGGTGCTTCCAAAGGACAAGACCTGCAGGAAGGCTGCAAACTCCCTGGAGCTTGGCTCCAGGATCTGCCTCAACCCCTCCCCACCAGACCTTCTGCTGAAGATCTTTCTGATCATGTGCAAAACTAATTCCCACCTCTCTCAGTCAGGCTCTGTAGATTTTAAGCTGCACTCAGCAGAAGCCAGACCAGCACACTCAAACCACTGCTGCAGTATCTACCTCCTGCACCTTCTGCTCCCACAGAGAGCTCTCTATGTCTGAATGCCAGCAGAATGAAACTGGAGCCCCTGTTTGGAACCCCACTGGCAGAGCAATGCGCAGGGTGGGAGTGCACTCCTTAGGCTAGTGACATGTAAATTCCTTGGTATAACCCCAGATAGGACAGGAAACTCTCCTCCCAGTTGCACAGCACTCCTTGGGCACTCATTGCACCACCTCCCTCTGCCTGACTGTTAGAAGGATCTATGACTTTATCAGCAGGTCCCAAATGGGACATTCCTGGATGTTTCTGATAACACCTTTTTCTGACACCATGTCCACACCAATGACATTGTCACAGCTTGGTCTCCATCAGCTGTTCATTCTATGTTCACTGTCATCATCTTCATTGCTGCCCTGTAGCTCCCTGTCTGCTCTTAGAGGTTCAGCACCTCTTGGGACAACAGTGAGGGACTTCTTTAAAGAGCAAAAACATACAAGCCAAGAATGAGTCACAGCACATGGCTCAAAGAACTAATGTTCTTAGCTCAGTAAAGAGTGTTCTCAGCTCTGGAAAACAGCAATTCTTTAAGAAGTGTTTTGTTTTGTTGTTTTATTCTTTTAAGGTTATCCCATTCCAGGTCACCCTGTCTTCTTTATGGGGAGCCTTATTAAGATCTAACTCTTCATGGAATACCTGAACAAAGTTGGAGACAATAATTATGAACATCAGCAAAGGATGAGACCTGCCAAAGTACCACAGAGAAGGTGAAAGCCAGGTGATGCCTCCACAGTGATTCCACCATCCTTTGGTGACCAGAACTTCCCAAGAGTTTACAGCCAGATGTTCAGGCCTTCAGGACCTTTTCCTGGAGATGGATTTACACAACTCTCCACATCCAGCCAGAACACTTTGCACCAAGAAAGGGCTGAGGTGTTTGTAAGAAAGGCCAGTGGCCACACAAGTCACACAAGCAGCCTCTGATGAGACTTACATAAAGATCATCAGCTTGCTTTCAGAAAGGCATTCTTCTTTATAAGGAAAATGTTTGGAACTTTCCTGTGACCTTGCCACAAAGCAGATAAATATCCTTCAAAATACACAGGATACAATGCACATCTCTGTCCAGGGCAGCCCCATTTTTCATGATGATTATTCTAGCTACATCTTCATGATAAAGGGTTATTTTAAGGACAATACAAAAGATGCTCATATCTGTCTTTATATAAGACATAAAGAATACCCTCTCAGCTTGCAGCCTCTTACTATCACTCCTCCTGAACTTCCAGAGGATATTTCTTACCTGTCTTTTAGGTCTAGCATTGCTTCAATGGCTCTAAGCAGGAGTCATGATGGAACAGGCTTGAACAACAGTGATCATAGCTTAGATGCCAGAGAAAATTAACTCATTTATTTTCATATTTATACCCTGCTGGGCCAGGAGATGACTCTGTTATTGTTGATCAAAGATCAGGTTTAATCAATGGCCTCATCAACCCCTCTCTTCGTGGGGATCAATCTAAGGAGATGGAGAGAAAGTCATCCAAAACAACTGACTGCATGGTGGGAGCTGAGCAACCTGAAGCATTACTGCAAGATGCTGGCAAATGCAGGGCCTAGGAAATTCTTGGTCTGGTTGTCTATTTGTCAAAAACCAGCAGAAAAGTAAAGAGGAAAGAGATGTGCTCTGAAAGATATAGAATTAGAGCAAGGGAACTCTTTGATAACAAAATTCACTGGAAAGGCAGCTGGAGACATCATTTGTTCCAAATGCCTCCTAGAAAATGAAGTGGTGTCTCTGTTCCTTGTAAACAAAGAGAACTGCCCCAAAGATGTACTTCAGTGCACTGCACATTGCCAGTTTCTTCTTGTAGCAGGCACATGGACATCTAGCAGGCTCTGGAAAGAGGTGAACAGCACAGTCTGGAAGGACTCAGTGCAATGAGATTGGCTTGAGTTTATAGGCACTTCTTTTTTTCTCTATTATTTCTTTTGGTGATCCAGGAAAGCTGACTTTAGGCTCTAGGTCTCACTCATCCACCCTCCAAATGTGGATAAGGTTGAACACCAATGGCTTGAGATGGCTGGCACCAGCAAAACTCTTCCTGGTTGTCTTTGCACCACAACCCCTTTGCTCACCTACTACTTCTTTTTCCTTTTCAATGCCTTGTCATTATTAGTCATCTACACTGTTGAATGAAACAATAATGTCAGATCCACTGCACTGTGTGCACTGTGAGCAAATCCCCTTCCCAAAAACTTCTCTATCCTGGTTACTCCACCCATGCTGCCAAGGATTGGTTTCTGATGGGATCTACAGAATGAAACCTTACCATCTGCAGGAGGATATAAAACACAAGGTGTTCAGGCAGGAGATAAGAGGCTGAAAAGAAGCATATTGTCTGTGTGACCAGATTCAACTCCACCTTTATTCCTAACTATCCCAATTTTCAGGAAGATGTCCCAAGAAACATAGGAAGAATCCCCACATAGGTAATTCCCAAGCAGGGAGTGAAGATGAGGGAGCTCAGTAACAGGACACTGAACAGAAGCCTTAAAATTGTCCCTATTTTCTTGTGTGCTGTTTTTAACCTGTAACTTGTGCTTAGGAGTCTAGAGAGAGGGTGTAGGGAAGTTCCAGCAGAATCAAGATGACTTCCATCCCTAAATAGTTTGGTGGCCTTGTGTGAAGCTCACTGCAGCCAGTGGGAAGATGCCAGTTAAGGAGCTGGGTAAGGAAAGAAAAAAGTCCAAAGTTGCCACCAGCTAGCTGAAACTTCTTCTCTGTCCCACTATATCATACACTAATGATAGCATCATTTCTTGGGGTGATAATGGCTTGTTATCAGATGCAAAGACACAAATAGAGAAGATGTGATGGTGCTAGAAAACAAGTTATGATCCTGGTAATTAGTCACGCAATGCCATCAAGAATAATCAGCCAGAATTAGACATCAGATGAGAGCAAACAGAATGTGCAATAGTCTCCTAAGGGAAGTGGCAGAAAGAACCAACCATTGTGGCTTTTATGTACTGAGCTGGAAAACACACAGCAGAGATGAGCATTTGTTAGATGTACAACATAACAATTGAAGCCATCTCAAGCTAATGAAAGCTGTGCATGCATGTGGGAGGAAAAGTCCTTGCTCCAAAAATCTCCATATTCCAAAGGGGAAACTAAAAAAAAAGAGTAAGAAAAAGCACTCACAGCATCTCTGTCTTACAGGATCTTTTCTACTAGACATCAGTCTAATAAGCTTCATTTCCTTCTCATTTCTTTGCCTGCCATTTTGCCCAAGGGATGGTCTGTACAGAACTGTAGTCTTTGTTGGAGCAGTACAACAGCCTGCCTGAATAACACCAGAGTCATAAAAGACCTTTTCTTACCTTGGAAGTTTCAAAGTCTAATGCAGTCTTCACCAGAAGTGTCTGTTGTGGATGCAGTCTGCAATTAAGCCACCTAAAATCCAGTGATTCCATGCCCACTGTAGCTCTAAGGTTATGCTGAGGTTGGTGGACATGTGGAATGCTCTTCACTTTCTTCTACAAAGACATCAGCTGTAACATGAGACAACTTAAGTCATCCCAAACATTCACAAGGACCAAATATCAGAGAATCACAGAATATTAGGAGTTGGAAGGGACCTCGAAAGATCATCTAGTCCAACCCCCCTGCCACAGCAGGATTCCCTAGACCAGGTCACACAGAAGTGCATCCAGACAGGTTTGGAATATCTGCAGAGAAGGAGACTCACAGCCTCTCTGGGCAGTCTGGGCCAGTGCTCTGGCACCTCAAATGGGAAAAAATGTCTATGTGTATTCACACGGAATCTCCTATGCTTCAGCTTACAGCCATTGCCCCTTGTCCTGTCACTGGGCCTCACTGAGAAGAGCCTGACCCCATCCTCCTGACACTCAACCTTCACATACTTAAAAGCATAGATGAGGTCACCCCTTAGCCTCCTCTTTTCCAAACTAAAGACACCCAGCTCCCTCAGCCTTTCCTCAGAAGGAAGATGTTCCAGCCCCTTCATCATCTTTGTGGCTCTGTGCTGGACTCTTTCCAGCAGTTCCCTATCCTTCTTAAACTGAGGGGCCCAGAACTGGACACAATATTCCAGATGTGGCCTCACCAGGGTAGAGTAAAGGGGGAGAAGAACCTCTCTCAACCTACTAACCACACCCCTTCTAATCCACCCCAGAATCCCATTGGCCCTCCTGGCCACAAGAGCACACTGCTGGCTCATGGTCATCCTTCCATCCACCAGGACCCCCAGATCCCTTTCCCCTTCACTGCTCTCCAACAGCTCAGTCCCCAACCTATACTCATACATGGGGTTGGTCTTTCCCAGGTGCAAGACTCGACACTTGGCCTTATTGAATCTCATTAAATTTCTCCCTGCCCAACTCTCCAGCCTGTCTAAGTCTCGCTGAATGGCAGCACAACCCTCCGGTGTGTCAGCCACTCCACCCAGTTTAGTGTCATCAGCAAACTTGCTGACAGTGCACTCTGTTCCCTCAGCCAGGTCATCAGTGAATAGATTGAGAAGCACTGGCCCTACCACTGACCTCTGAGGGACTCCACTAGACACTGGCCTCCAACTGGACTCCATCCCATTGACCACCACTCTCTGACTTCTGTCCTTCAACCAGTTCACAATCCACCTCACTACCCAATCAGCCAGACCACACTTGCTCAGTTTAGCTGCAAGGATGCTGTGGGAGACAGTGTCAAATGCTTTACTGAAATCAAGATAAACCACATCCACTGCCCTACCCTCATCTATCCACCTGGTTATGTCCTCATCAAAGGCTATCAGGTTGGTCAAACATGACTTCCCCTTGGTAAACCCAGGCTGACTGCTCCCAATGACCCTCTTATCCTTGTTATGCCTAGAGACAGAGTCAAGGATAAAGTGTTCCATCAGCTTTCCAGGGATGGAGGTGAGGCTGACTGGTCTAGAGTTACCCAGCTCCTCCTTCTTGCCCTTTCTGGAGACTATGTCATAGGAGGTACCTCTGGGTACAGAGAGCTGGAGACTGGAAGGGATAAAGAGGCAATTTGAAATGTCACTAAGCTCTTATGTGTAGGTGAATCACTTGAGCCCTTGGTCAATGGAGCCTAAAGAGCAATCCAGCTTATCACCTGGTGCTTACTGAGGGTGGGCTGCATCACTCTGACCTCAATGACTTACTTAGTAGCTCTCCAACAGACCTTAGGGCCTTAGATCAGCTCTAGCATCCTGGATGCAGATACCTATGTTTAGTTGCCTTAACTAGGAGTTGAATCTAATCCTGAAGACATACCAAAGAATCCTGATTAGTTGCCTTAACTAGGAGTTGAATCTAATCCTGAAGACATACCAAAGAATCCTGATCCTAAAAACTATGGACACAGGCAGTTCAATCCAGTAATCTACATGCAGGAATCTAAGCCTACTCAAGAAGGTCAAGTTCTGTCCACAAGCTGCCATCTAAGAAGAGAACAGGTCTCCTGAAGACCTGCCATACCTGCCACCCTATGAAGATGCCTCAGATACCCCAAGGTGTCACAAAGGTCACTAGAAGTCTATGTTTAGACATCTTAATTAAGTCCAAAGGTACAGTCATGTCAAGGCCAAAAGTGTCATCATTATGGATGTGGTTGTTTTCAGCAGCGGGTTATCTGAAATCACATCAAACCTGCCAGGCAAGTCAGTACTCAGTAGAAAATGGAATGAGAGCACTTCCAGAGGGCTGTAAGTTAAGGTAAAGTTCAGCCCACATATCAAAGCTGCCTAAAATAAGAAACAAGCAGATCTTTGTTGATATCTCTGCCAAATCAACTGTACACTTCAAAGACACAGAGTTGGACTGGGATTCCCAAAGGAACCTGCAGTATTTAGCTACCCAGATCTCCTTGGAAATCAATGGCCAGTTCCTCCCTGACTTCCTTGAATACCACTGAGAACACAGATCTGATTTTGTTTATCCTTTCTGCTTTCCATCCTCAGTTCAGCTGGGCTTTGCATCTCCCTGAACTGGTGCCATTTCAGTAGCACAGGAGCCTGCAGCCTAGGTTCATTCATCTCCAGGGAACTCATCACCCTGGGAACAATTGATACCATGTCTTGCAACACCTAGGTTCTCCTCGGAGGTCCTCCACAGAAGTAACAAACAGGCCCAACCCTGCTCTGTTTAGGAGGTCTGATAAGATCACTGCCCAAGGTGCCATGGCTGCAGGCCAGAGTGCTGTCCCAATAAACCATTTTCTGGAGGACCACCTTGTCTGGACTTGTTGTTCCATCTGAAGCCAGGCAAAGCAAAGCATTCAGATGCTAAAAAAGTGTAACTATTATTGGTGTTTGTCCAACATTCAGAGGCTCATAAATCTCCCAGCAAAGATGGAATAGGAGCATGATTAAGAAAACAAGAAACTCTATGCATTGATTCCTCTCCTGCTGCTTCCAAAAAAGCTATTGCTTGTTGATGACATGTCCTCCTTGAGTGGCTTCCAAATCAGCACTATCCCCACATGTGTTCTTTTTCAGATCTCTGCATTACAGCAGTCAGACACACACCTAACAGCTGTGTGTGATCAAAGAGAAAGGACCAACCCATATGTGCAGACATGTCTGAAGGTGGAAGGCAAGAGCCAGCAGCAAAAGAAAGCTAAGAGACCCCAGAGAGTGTTTCTTCTGCCTTTCACCAAAGATGAAGATCCAAACTGAGGAATGCTTTCTGACACTGGACCTTAAAATAAGAACAACCAACCCACACTGTGCAGTGACTGATCTTGGTTGTTTCCAGCAGCTGAGATAAACACCCTGGTGATCTCCATCCTGCACTCACCCTTTCTGCTCCCACCTCAAGCCACATTGTGTGTGCTTCACGCCAAGGAGGCAGCATGTGCCATGACAAAAATTCTCCCTAGGAAGGAGAAGAGGCACAGCACTGGTGAGGAGCCACTTCTGCTGGAGAGGAGCACTAAGGAAAGAACATTTCCTGTTTTTTAAGCAGCCAATAGCTCTAGTGAACAACTCTTTGTGTTTGCTGCCAACCAGGGAAATAGCTTGTACTCAAGGTTTGTTCAGGATGTCATGTGCGCACACAGAGGATCTGAAGTGCAGACTGAGTGTCACACAGCAAAGAGGACACCTACAACCCGTGGGGTGCCCAGGACCAGGCACCACAGCTGCACACATCCAGCCCTGCCACCTGCCCCACCACCAGCCCAGCTGTGCTGGAACAGCTCTGCAGTGAGTGGGGACTGAGAAGTGCCTGAAAGGGTTTAGGGTCAAAGAAAGAGACTCCTTTATTCTCCTGCCTCTTTAGAGATCCCTCCTGCCCTCAGGCTGGAAATGTGCATTTGTAAGTGGAGCATCTTCCCCTGGGGATGATGCTTTGCACTTCCCAGAGCAGGGCTGAGCTGGAGCAGGGCTGAGGCTGTGTCCCCAGCCCTGCAGTTGATTGTTGCAAGAGATCACGTTTCCACACAAAGCCTGGGTTGAGAGCAGTCAGCTCGGCCTCTGCTGGTGGCATTTCAGCTGATGACCACATCTCCTGTGTCATGGGTACAAGACAGTGATTAAACAGACTTCTACAAAACATTCATGCAAAATATTCTCTAATTGTGTACTGCTTCCAGACTTACTCAGGAAGATGCTAGAAATTCATGATATATTGGAAAGATAGGAAATAAGAATATTTCAACACAGAAACACAAGTGAAAAACTTTTCCTACTTTATCCTTGGCATCTCTGTAACAATTTAAGTAGAACCTGAAATAATTAAGCCTCACAGCTTGCTGAAGAAGAAAGCCAATGGTCTCCTGGGGTGCAGTAAGAAGCATGTGACCAGCAGGTTAAGGTTCCTTCTCCTCCCCCTCTACTCTGCCCTAGTGAGGCCACATCTGGAGTGCTGGGTCCAGTTCTGGGCTCCTCAGTTCAAGAGAGACAAGGAACTACTGGAGAGAGTCCAGCAGAGCCCAAGAAGAGGCTGAGGGCACTGGAGCATCCCTGGCAGGAGGAAAGGCTGAGAGCCCTGGGGTTGCTGAGCCTGGAGAAGAGCAGCCCCACAGGGGAGCTGCTCAATGCTGAGCAAGAGCTAAAGGCTCAAGGGGGGCAAGAGGCTGGGGCCAGACTCTGCTGAGTGGTGCCCAGGGACAGGCCAAGGGGCACTGGGCACAAACTGGAACCCAGGAGGTTCCAGCTGAGCAGGAGGAGAAACTTGTTTGGTGTGAGTGTGTAGAGCCCTGGCCCAGGCTTTGCAGAGAGGCTGTGGAGTCTCCTTGTGTGGAGAGATTGCCAAGGCAGCTGGAGGTGACCCTGGGCAAGCTGCTGTGGGTGACCCTGCTGGAGCAGGGGGGTTGGACTGGGTGATCCCTAAAGGTCCCTTCCAATCCCCATTATGTTGGGCTTCTGGGCTTCTGTGAGGTCCCTGACCTATGCCTTCTTGGTCCACATCTAGGTGTTTGGAAAGCTCTTTAACAAAGACATGTCCAAGTGAACTTTAAATGTGAGTCCAATAGCGATGTCTGGGCTGGGGCACATGCTCCATGTTTAATATAAAATTTGGCATTTGTGGAAGAAAAACAACCTCTCTCTTTGTCTAGAACAGACAAAGTGGTGGAGAGAGGTCCAGTCTGTCACTAGGCCAACAGACGGAAAATACAGACCCAGCACACACTCTTCAGGGCTGAAGCAGAACCTTGCTTCAAAGGAAAGGAACAAACATGCAAGACAATAAAGTCTCCCAGGGAGAGAGTGCAGTGAGTGCATGTCCTCTGCAACTCACCTCACTGGGACTAGCTTGCAGTGGCTGATCTCCAATAAAATTACTACCATTAGGTGCTGAAATATGAAGTACACAGAGAGCAAATCTGTTTTGCTAGGCTCAACAGTTCAATACATGGTGGTGAGAGTTGGTCTTGCAATATATGACAGCCCTGCTGAGCACCTACAAACTCCTAGCCAGTGGCAGCTGAGTCAGACAGAATATTTTCATCCAGCTCTTACAAGTGTTGTTAACCAAACAGCTCAGCTTGAGCCCATCCTTCCCACATTTAAAAACACAAACTGTTTAGATGGCCTGTTTCCTGCTCTGGGGAAAAGTAAATGTGGAGACAAGTGGCAGTCCTGGTGCCCTGTGAGGTTTGCTGTGTCCAGGCACCCAGCCTGCATCTGGCAGTCCCCATGGGAGAGCTTTAGAACATCTGGGATGGCATGGATGGCAACTCCCCTGCCAGCTCCACCGTGTCTATGCCTGCAAACAGCCTGCACATGAAGTCTCCTGCCTGCCCTCCTCTTTGCTCAGGAAGGAGATTTTGGCCTCGATTACACAGCTTGGTGATGGATGACAACTGTGTAATCTAAGCAGACAGTGCTAGACTCTCCAGGACCTGAGCAGTCTCCCAGGGAGCCTCTCCAAAGTGTCAGGCTCCCCTTAGGAATAACTTAGACCAGGATCCTGAGAGCTGAGACAACACATCCCTTCAGTTGTTCTCATCACCTTTGCTCCTGAACATACACAGCTACACAAAAGTAACTCCAGCATCAGGACAATACAAAACATGGTCACAGGAGATTGATTTCCCCCAGACTTGGCCTGTTTGCCAGCTGTACTCCTGTGTAAAGACCATGGGAGCATGTTTGACTTGAGTGAAAACATGGGAAAGGAGGCAAGAGGAACCTGATCTGTGGTTTCCCTCTCTCTTCATGCCCACAGAGACCTCCATGGCAATATGCTTATCCAGTGCAGCCTGGCATCTCCACATTTCATCTCCTAGCAGAGAGAAGAGCACAGTCAAGCCACAAGGCCACTCCAGAGCTCTGGGTACCTCCTTTTGTTCTCTGTTCCTAAACATCTCAGCCCAGGGAGGCCCAGGGTCATGATTCTTGGCACAATGCTAACAGGAACAGATACAGCATCAATGGAAAGTGTCAAACTGGACAAGCTACTGCTGTAAGCATCTTCTAGATGTTCTGAACAAAAGTGGACCTCATCAGAACACCAGAGGTTGTACCTGTGTTAGGTGTTGCTCCCAGAGCTGCCTACCTCATTAATTAAGACCTTGGTGAAGATAGCACTTGTGTGATTGCCAGAATGAAGTTAGCCCCTTCCATGTTCCAGTCTTTCTACCCTTTCCATGTCCATAACCAGGTACATATGAGAGAGAGACTCTCCAGTCTGTTGCCCCAACACACCTTTGGGTGAAAGAAGAAGGTGGGAAGAGATACCAAGGAGCCTCACAGACTGCTCCCCACAGTTCCAAGACCAATTACATGTTTTGCTGAATCTTCTCACCATGGAGGCTCTGGAGATTCCCTGTGTGGCCTCTCCTGCTACTCCACAACCTTCCTAGCTGGATGGGGGGTTTTGAGCATCTAATCTAAATCCTCTTTATTGCAAATTAATCAGATTGCTGTTTTTCTTTCCTATGGAAAGGTGAAAACCAGTTCACCATTGCCTCCTTCAAAAGAAGGTCTATGAGCTGGACAGTGGTTATCAAAGTGCTGTTCCAGTCAAAGAAAACTCTCAAAGACATTGCCAAAGATTTATTTTACTTATTGCTTTGCCCTTATCCACTAAGTGGAAGGAACACAATAAAGCAATTAGACAAGTTTTATTCTCCATAAATTCACAAACATGTTCCTTTATTACCTTCTTATCCTCTTGGCATCTTTGAACTCAAGTAGTATTTAATAATCTCTTCTTCTTTCCTTCTGCCACACTGCTCAGGTTGTTCTCATGTGCAGCTCTCTAGATCCTCCTCTCCTGCTTCTAAAGGCAGTGCTTCTGTGTTTGGTGTTTTTCAGTTTTCTGGGCCCATGATGATCTTCCATCACTGCCTGAAGAGAACTGGCTTCAGGGATTGTCATGAACTTGTCCCTGCTGCCCTTGGTGCCCTGAGTCATTCATTTTCCTAGCTCCTCCCAGGCTGCTCCTTCTCTCCTCCTGATCTGCCCATCTGCCTGCTCTGCAATTAATTATGTTGGC
Source organism: Galbula dea (assembly GCA_013399015.1). Classification (NCBI taxonomy): domain Eukaryota; kingdom Metazoa; phylum Chordata; class Aves; order Piciformes; family Galbulidae; genus Galbula; species Galbula dea. The sequence goes on from VWZX01009988.1 coordinate 57,816, forward strand.
AGAATCTCCATGAAGGCAGAAGGAAAGTATCCAACACTGAAGCCTACCAAAATTGTCTTTCCTCTAGATAGGATATCACACCAAACAGGACAGGAGAACACTTGCTTCTTGCTAACCGTATCTCACCTTGTTCTAAGGGTTCCTGGCACTATCACCCTGTGCTTTACACCCAGTCCCTCTTAATGATTTGTCTCTCTTAATGTTCTGGGGTTTTAACTTCCATATTTGTTTGAAGGGCTCCCTAATGATAATCTTGTTGCTTCTGTCTTCCTTCTGCACCTGGATTTTTGCCCTTTCTCTCTAAGGCATTTTTTTGACTTCTGCTAGCTGCTCAGACATCCCCAAACTCCTCATTAACTTAGGCTCCTAGAAACTGGCCCCTGTGATCACACACCTGTTATTTGTCTCTTATTTCCATCCCAACACATTACACATACCTATCTTGTTGGCTTTTGAGCTACTCTATGGGCTCTTGCTCTTCCAAAGAATGTTTCTGTCTCCCTCATCTGCCCTTCCCAAACAAGCCCTTGTTCCCCCTGCCTCCATCTCAGCCTTATGGGCTCTCACTGCCTTTGGTGCCCAACCAGCCACTGTGTTGGCTCTGACTCCAAATTCCTCTTGGTTACTCTCCCTCCTCCCAGCACCACTCTACAAATGTGGATTTCACCAGTTTCACTTATTTTACCTCCTCTGGCCTCTCAACTGCTCCTACTGAAGCTTCCCATTCCCATGCCAACCTATCAGGCCATTTGTTACCACAACCCTTGTAGGTTTTGCTGTCAGCCAGCCTCAGATCCAGAGCCACAGCCCTCCCAAGCCCTGTTTGAGAGCCAAAGCCACTCTGCCATGTGCACACTCACTCCCACCATGCTAACAGCTGTAACACACCCAAGAGATGGCAGGGGAGAGATACCAGGGCAGAGAAGGAATCTGTTCTTCAGTGGGATCTAGAATTGTGTTTGATTTTCTCTTTTGCAATATTCTTTCAACCTTTATCATTAAAAATTTAAACTCCTATATTTTTTTTTTGCTTTTTTTTTGCCATAATAAACTTTGTTTCACCCATACTTAGTATACTGTCTAGTGCCAAAGGCAAGTCTAGGTGAAGCTGTGAATCTGGATCAGTATTAGCTTTCCTCCAAACAAAGCAGAATTTGTCCTGGGACACCTGGGACCTGACAGCACCTTGGAGCAACCTAAAGCTGTGGTTTATACTGGGCCATGTTGCAAGGCCAGGGCCAGCTTGGATTTGTCTCATTCCAGGCTGGATGGAGTCAGTAGGAGGACACTTTGCTTGGCAGGCAAACCCCAGTCTGTGACAGGTTTGATGCTGGGGTGGCCTGACAGCCTCCCTCCAGCAGAAGGAACATGCAGGTCACCTTCCCAATCAGGCTTGACCAAGACCTGTGGAGCCAGGGTCACAAAGACTCATCACCTGCTGCAGGAGGACAAACAGTGCTGGCAAAAAGCATTTTTGGATTGACTGCAGATTCCTCCCTTTGGGACAGGGGCTGCTGATGAAGGAACTTTACTTGCTCATGCAAGGCCAAACCCTGCTGCCAGGTTCAGATTTTTGGACCTTTCATATGGACAGTAGGACAAGGGGAGTAGATCTTGCTCTTCTGAGAGGTTCTTGGGCCTCTCTTTGAAGACTAATGCTGGCTGCTGTCAGAGATGAGGAGCTGGGTCTCAGTATGCTCTCATTACAGCATGAGGGAGAGCAGAGGGAGCCAGGATGGTTTGCGAAGCTGATGACTTCTGAAGGACCTCTGCATTTTTCAGTTATGTTTTACTGTCTTCCCTCTTGCCTACAGGAGCTGTGTGCAGATCTGCCCACCCTACCCACTCCATGCCTTTCTGTTAAAGAACTGAAAAGGCCAGAGCTGGGCGAAGGGGGAAGGAAACAAACCCCAGGGCAGGTTGAGTTCAGGACATGATGCCAGACATAGTTTGCATTCCCTGAGCCATCAACCAGCTGCAGCATATCCCATGGGCAGCAGGCAGGTCTCAGCCAGTGTCCACAGCAGGTCTGTAGCTCTTCCACAGGAACAGCTAAGGCCAGCACAGAAGGTGAGAGCAAGCAGCACTGAAAGCAGGCCCAGAAAGGTCATCTCAAGATCCTAGGCAATGAACTTCAGTGAAGATCAACACAGTCCTTAGGGGAAATAATAACTGGACTTTGCCCTTGTTTTCACTGTGCCTGACACTGGGTCAGCACTTCCAAGGCAGTTGCTGTTCTCACTATCACCATCCTTTGCATCTGTATGGAAAGGCAAAGTGAAACAGCACCTCTGAGATAAGTGACATCTCTATAACCATGGATCCCTGCTCTGCCCACCACACACCAGCTTCTTGCTCCATTCTCTTGCTTTGGTTCTTATCAGGGAACACCACAGGTAGCTGCCTTTGACCCCAAATCTTATAACCTGTTTTCAGAGCCTCTGAGATTTAGTGGAAAAAAGGTATAAATTCATGTATACATCAAGACTTCTGTTCCCACCTCTGACCCTTCCTGACCCTGGGCTGCTCAGTGGTGGGAAACAGTGAAATGATTTATCACTGCAGTGAAAAATGAGTATATCAGAAGCAAAGGTAGAACACTTTTGAGTAGAAAGTTTGCAATTCAAGTTGGAACTGGACATTTTTTCACCACTATCATATACATTATTCCCCACAAAGAGGACAGGGTTACCCTACAGCTAAACATGCAAATAAGCAAAGAAAGAAAATGGGACACAGGCATTGCAATGTAGGAGAAAATCTGCATTAGGGCAAACAGGTACCTGGTCAAATATCCAATGGCAAGTTCTATTTCACTTAGAAGGAGATTCAGGTACAGATTGAGAAATCTGCATGTTGGGGTCTGTATGTGAGCATCTTGGTTCCCATCCCAGCCACTGAATATCTGATCAACCAATGGAAACCCAGGGCTCAGCACAGCCTCAGCAGATCCCTGCATGAGAGGGGTAGGATTGCTCTCCAGCTTCCCCACCTGTACCGACCTGCACTCCACTGGCTGTGGTGGGAGCAGAGATGTCCAGCTTACATAGGTGCACTTGTATTTTATTGTGCAACCTGCATCCTGCTTCAAAACCCTTTTTGGTCACCACACACAGTGTCCTGTACCACCTGAGATACATGGCACTGTCACATCTGGCTTTGAGCTACTGCTGTAGCCAGGCAGAGCTCTGACAGACTCCAGGCAATGTTCACCAGCACTGTGCAGGTGTTCACCTGCCCTAAGGCATCTCACACAGACAACTAGATAGAAACCCCACAGTCATCCAGCCACAGACTGTGGCTCTTGATGCAGGGGTTACAGGAAGAGGTCCTGTGGTCCATTATGCTTGAGGCTAGATGATTTTTATCTTCCTGGAGTCAAACCAGTGAATCCTTAAAGGTCTTCCATCTCCTTTAAGTGATAGACCTAAATGAGGACTGGAGCAGTGCTGGAGTGCTCTGGAAGAGTTCATTAGAGACACTTGGAAACCTCCCTGGAGGTAAGGAGTGTTCATTGTGAAGATGCTGGAGGAGGATGGTTACCACAGCTCTCCCACTCAGGGTGACACAGGATGCAGCAGCTGCTCAAGACCTCTCCCTGCATGGCTGCATTAGCTGCAGGTAGCTGCCTAAGGCTTGGAATAAAGAGTCAGTGATGAGTTTTGGTTCTGTGGGACACAAAATGCCTGTGGAAGCTCACACAAAAGGCAGCAGGGGCAGGAAAATGCCAAGGTACAATTTCTTCAAGGTGTTTTCCCTTTCAGGTAGGAGAAGAGTATTTCCAAATGAAAACTTGCCCTTTTCAGACACTATGGTTTTGAGCTGAAAAAACCACAAAAAAACCCCAAAACTAAAAGAAACCCTTCCAAGTTTTGAAGAAAGCTGCTGCTTCTGGGAAAGGCTCCATAGGCTCAAAGATTCATTAGTTTGTCACAAAAGGTTTCAACCCAAGCCTTTCAGCAAGCCACCAGGGCAATGCAGTGTTATTAATCACTTGCTTGGACAATGTGCATGTAATAAAACAAACTAAAATTAGCTTAAAAAAAAGTTTTCAAAGAAAAGGCCACTTTCCAACATCCTGACAGCTGAAATGAGTGGATACCCAAACAAAGGGCTAAGAGCACAATTAAGGCAAGGCAGGAACTGGAGGGGCAACACTGGTCCAGTGCACTTCACAGAGAGATTTTCATACATCAGAGCCCCAAAAAGTGCTTAATCAAAATAATGGAAAGTAGAAGGAGAGCAGAATGACTTGCAGGCAAAGGGAAAAGATAAATGGAGACAGTGAAACATGGCAGAGGGAAGCAGGGAAGGGTCTTTGCAACATTTCCTCTTACAGAAATGTCTTCAGGTCACTTATCTTCATTGCTTGTCTCTGAAATCACTGCTTTGCCTTTTTTCCCCTCCTTAAATAAGGTGACAAACTGCACAGCACGTTGGCACTGAGAGAGCAGCATTGATTTAGCCAATAATATTAGCATATTTTCAGCATCATTTTTCCACCTCATGCTTTATGCAGCCTATCAGCACATCCATTCCTTCTCTTCTGCTACCACCAAGCTTTCAGCTGAGGTGACTTCTGACTGACCACCCACACACTCTCCTTGCCCAACCACATGCATGCAAAGCTCAAGTTGTTCCTCCTAATCTGCTGTTATCCATCTTACATTTCCCTGACACCAATCTCCTCATTCACCTGCCTTTGGCAGGCTCTACCTGGAGTTTTTCTCATTCTTCTGAGGTCTTGAGTGACCCCAATAATTCTGTGTGATCTGCAGATCTTGCATTGTTCACTTTCAGCTCAAGATCACAGCTGCTGCCGCCCAGGATGGTGTCAGAGCCAGGAGTTCAATGCAAAATGGCATTCACCCAAAAGGTGAATTATGTCCTCCCAGAAAGCCAGCCTAGGGAGCTCCAAAGCAAAAGCATGTCTTTGAATAATAGAACAGTCACCCTTTCTTTTATCAATTATTTAGGGGTCTTTTGGTTAATGCTTTACTCTTTTTTGCCCCCTGAATGTGGAGGAACATCAGCATATAAAGAGTTGCATTAACTCTACATTAATGGAGCTGCACAGCCCAAGCTAGAGGTGACACTGTGCCAGGGAAGGGCAGAGTCAGCACATTCACAGGGCAATGTCCTTGCTATCATGTCCTTGAGCCACTTCCACTGCTGTCAGGGGCTCCTGTTCTCCTGTCAGTTCTCTGAAGCAGGTCACAAGCCTGGCAGGTTTCTGTGGAGCTTGTAAAGGCTCCCAAATTGTGCACCTTGCTTAAGCCTCTTGTGAGCACCAGGCAGCGTGCTGCTGAGTCCTGGCTCACACTCACGTGGTGTTTGCTCTCCTCACACACTAGTAAGCATCAAGACAATAATTCTGCTTTTTCAGGAGGAGCTTTGGGGGTTTGATGGTGTGGTGTGATGGTTTCCCAGCTGACCCACTGGGGACAGTGGCTTTAAAATGGAAAACCTTGCACAAGTGTCAGCATGCTGGGAGCAAGAGAGGATGTGCCCAGAGCTGGCAGGGACAACAGAGTGAAAGCAGCTCTGCTTCCTGCACCTGAGGAGACACTGCTGCCAGGAACAAGGGAATTCAGATCAGCTGATGGGACAGTGTTGTCTTGCTTCCCACAAAATGAAACAAGGAGATCTTATATTACAGAAAACCTAGAGAGGGGAAAGAAAAAAACACATGAACATTGCAGCCTTTGAACTGTGCAACCACACAGAGCTCTGGAGATGTTGGATTCCCCAGAGCTGAGACAGACTCAGCTGCCAGTCACAAAACAACTGCTGGAGAGATTCTGGAAAGGGGCAGGTGAGACCCAAGAAAATTGTCTCCAGCTGCACAGGGCAGGTTCCAGGGCCATGTCAGCCCTGAGCATGGCACAAGGGGAGAGGAATGATGGGATGGAGACAGGCTGACCAACACAACTGACTTGTTGATCCACCCTGAATGGAGCAGATCATGGTGTCTACCTGTGCTCACTGAGTTCCCAGGACCTTCAGGGAGCAGAAGGAAAGCTGTGATGCCCTCTCAGCAGCTCCTGAAGCTTCAAATGCAGTAAATCACAAGAAGAAACAACAAATAACAACAAATAACCCCAAGAAAACAAAACCCAAACAAACAACAACAACACAAACCAAACCAGGGAGGAAGAGAGTCCAGGGGAGGATCAAGGACACAACCATTTTTACCTTAAAGGAAAACACCTTGAAGAAATTGTACCTTGGCTTTTTCCTGCTCCTGCTGCCCTCTGTGTGAGGTTCCACAGGCATTTTGTGTCCCATATAACTAAAACTCATCACTGACTCTTTATTCCAAGCCATTGGCAGCTACCTGCAGCTAATGCAGCCATGCAGTGAGAGGTCTTGAGCAGCCAGGACTAGATAGAGACTCCTTTGGCTGCCCAAGGACAAGCAGCAGTAGCTAGCTTTGTGCAAGGGCTCCTGTGGGGCTGTTTCTGGGCAGGGTAAGGAGGAGATTCCTTTCCTAGCTATATTCTTTCCTTCTTTTTTCCCTATGTGCACACCCACTCCCTTTCCTGAGGTGTAGTTAAGGGATGGGAGAATGGGGATGGGAGTCAGGACAGAAACCTTTGGATTAACACAGAAACTGATCCCAGCTCCTGACCCAAGGAGCTTGTGAGCACTTGCTGAAGAAGTGGAGCTGGCAGCAGAGGGAGGTTTACTGTGCAAGTCACAACAGCAGACAAATTTCTGGGTGCAGAGCAAACTGGATCCAAGGCAGTTGTTAAAGAGCCCTTCTGCAAATGTCTGTGCACTGACTGCACATCTGGGCCAGTTCCACCTACTGCTCACTCCCTGCATCCTGAAACCTCCTGCAGCTTCAGCTGGACACAGGCTTTCCTCCACGTGGAAGTGAGCTGTGAAGGACAGAGCTGTGAGCACAGTCCCTCCTGGAAGTGATGAAGAGTCCAGGATGAAAATCTGTGAGGTCCTTTGAACCTTATTGAGTGTTCTGAGAGTTCCTCTGCTCCTGACATAGGAGAGGTCCCTTCCTCATGTCCATCCTGCTGGTACCAATTCCTTGCATACATGTCTTTCCATCCAGAAGTCATCACTGATTGCCTCTGCTGGTGTTAACCATTGGAGAGCTGCACCATGAGACTTGCTTTCCATTCCACATGTCCCAGGCTAGACAGATGGCATCTGCAGACAGCTCTTCTAGTGTTGCCTGTGCTGTGGCTCTAGGAAAAAAGCTTTGGGCTCTGTCTCCAAGGATTTATTAACTTACCTTTAGACAGCTAATGAATCACTGGAACAGGTTAAAGCTTCTCTCCACACTATGGTTTTGGTGGGACAAGTGATCTGCAGATACTCTGAACACAGGGATGAATTTTCCTGTGGATGTGATGGGATCTAAAGCAGGTGACCAAAAGCAAGGAAAAATGTGGGTGGGGAGAGAGAGAAAGCTCCTAATTCCTGCCTGGCTTTTTTTTGTTTGTGGCTTTGTTTTGTTGTTTGGGGTTTTTTGCCTTACACTTTGAGGGCATAAAAGGAGCCAGGACTTGTGTTAGTGCAAAATGATTTAATGGGAGCTGTATTCAGCCTCCCTGAGTTACTTAAGCAAAGACCAGAGCCTAATGACCAAGTGTGACTTTTGCTTGCAACCAAACCTGGCCCTCCTTGGTACATTCCTCTTTAACCTGAAGCTTTCCCTCAGAGGATTCAGAAACCTTCTCTCCACATTAGATGCCTCTCTGCATGGCAGCAGGTCTCTATTCTGCAATTCTTTCTCCACTCCATAAGATGCAGTATCCAGACACTTCTTCAATCTGCTCTACCTCCCAGGTTGTGGGGCTGTGCCTTACCCCTTTGCTAGCAGGAGTCTCAGCCACATTCCTTCTCCAGATCCAATTGCTGCTCCCCCCTCCCCGTGTATCTGCAGGACCCAGCTTCTGAACCATCTTCTGCATTGCCTCCAGCAGTCTCCTTAAAGGATCATCACCCTGAGTGACCTGAGCATCCATCCTCAGACAGTACTTTTAAGCCATAATTCATTACCTGCACAATTATTCATACCTGACCTTTGTTTGCATGGCTTATTTACACTTGGGAGGTTTACTAAGGGAGCCACAGTTTTAAAATCCAGGAGTGTTTGACACTACCCTCTCTCCTCTCCTCTCCTC